>JAHLWY010000423.1:0-34259 GCA_020002185.1 Paraescarpia echinospica
GCAGTCACGTTGTAGTATTGCGATAGTTTGACGATAGCTGTACTTCTATTGTACTACTATTATAGATATTGCAATAGTAGGCCCATTTCTCTGGTAATTCAGTAAGTAAAATTACTAAATTATTATGAAAAAACATGTTTATGATGTATATTACCGTGACCCAAGTAACACTGCTGATTTGGTTTGCTAACTATCAATACGTCAGTGTATTATCGAATGTGAAAGTAACTATCGATAGTTCGATGCTATTACATCGTTACATCGACTATTGTAATGCATCGATAGTTCGATACATCGTCACACCACTATCCTTTAGTTTCTCGGTTCTTATTATTTTAGTTATATCCAAATTCGCCTTTGCGCTTCTCTTTAACCTTATTCTCTGCATCAACATGTGTTTTAACTGCGCCACGGGAAAACTCAGCATTATTTAAGAAACGAAATTGCTAATTCAAAACGTTACACAAATTTTGAACAATAAATAGTGACTGTTACATCATTCCGCATGTATATTTATAACTGTGTAATGAAGTTACATATTTGATACACCAACAACTCTATTCGTTTATTATACAAATTATACATACATCATAATGCATTTAATAATTTCAGATAGATTTTGACAACTCTATGGCAACTCGTCGCGTGTATAGGTACGTATGACCTTGCATCAAGTATGTCGGCGTGGTTACATAGACACCATTATTTACATTGTGCAACATAGACACAAATGTTGCTAAACACAACTGTGTTTATTTATCGTTTACGTCTCCTAAAGAGACATAGGCGTCAGAAACAACATTTTAGTGTGGGGGGAGGGCTGGAGGTATGGTTGGCCCCCTCTATTTAAGGAAGGTGGTGCATCTTAAGTTTTTGGTTTTTATTTTGAAAGCTTGAAGGTGGTGTTTTTAGTGGGAAGCCTCAAGGGAGTGCAAAGTTTTCTGAGAGCCTCAAGGTGGGTTTTTCAGGAGCCTAAAGGGGTAGAATTGGAAGCTTTTGGTGAGCCTCAGCTCCCCGAATATTCACCATGTTCAGACGTCAACGATTATATATTCTAAAGAAAAAGCACCACGTTGCAGACGTGCGTAAAATAACGTGCAGTCCTGCAAAAACAACGTTGCTACAGTTAATTATTATTACCTTGACACAACATCCCAGAAAAACACAAGGATGTTTTTAACCATCACAACACGTTTCCTATAATGTCATAAAATTACCAAATGTTTGCCATAACATTTATATCTACCTTTGCAAAATGTTATAAAAATGTTGTGTAGTTACTGGGAAATATGACTACATTACACATGCCGAAAAGTGAATTGTGTGTATATATATATATATATATATATAGCCAGGCTTGCTATAAATAATGCACTTGAACGCTTGTATATATATATATATATATATATATATATATATAGCCAGGCTTGCTATAAATAATGCACTTGAACGCTATACTTTTGAATTGAGTGTGCATTCAAATGCAGCGATACAAGCTCATATGCATTTGCATTAAATTTCCAATCAAATGCAGACGTAATTGTCTGGCTATTTACTAATGTTAAATTAAGCACGAATTGATTAATAAACCTCATATTGCGTATGCATAATTGTTTGACGAAGTGTCTGATAAGTCACACGTCAATTTTGTTATTATTCATCAGGAATAAAATCTACATTTATAAATTTAATATACATCAAAACATTTGAAAATAATTTAAATGCACTTACACATGCATAACCAAGACATATGCATTTAAATGCGATGCAAAATATTTGCCATAGACACATCGGGCATTAAATTAATATTTGTTATAAATAAATAAAAAATACCACACAAGACAGAATCATTTATACTATTCGTCCTTGCTATTCATTATATCTCATGCGGTCATAAATGCTACTTTTTGCATAATATGTGTTGTTAAGTTGAAGAAAAAGGCTATACAAAGTATAAACTTAAGTAATTAATTAGTAAATTGATGACTTGTCAATATTGTACATGACAAGATTACTGTTCGCTGCCACTCACCTTATTTATGGCTTACAGACTCTTAAGATGAGTCTTAAGATGAATTAGACCAGCTTATTGAAAATCGCGCACCGACTTGTGTAATCTTCGGCTATAGGTACTCGTAAGGATATAAATGATAATAACCCTCATCAATCTCCGATATTTGCGCAAGCGGCTTCTTGTGTGTGCTTACCGTCTCCTAGGCGACGACACGAGTAATAACATCCGGTTTTTCTGACGGAAGTGGAACTCTTACATGAAAAGTCTCATTTCTGTCAGTGAAAATGGAAACAAGGTTGGAAACGAATTTCAATCGCCTTTTAAATCGGTGCCAGGCTATGGCAGCTGAAGAAAGAAACGGCGACTGGAGATTAGAAAAGGTTCTTACAAATGTTTGCCTTAGTGTTACTTATAAACATTGGTAGTGGTGGTATGCATAACTAAAATGGTATAACGTGTATTATCGCTCATCTTTCCCGTGCGTGACGTGTCTTTCTAAGACTAAAAACATAGTTCTAGTTCAACTTCTAGTTGTTTCCAGCACTCGGCAACGTTCTATTAACTGACTAGTCTGTATATTGTGTGGTTACAATGTTATGATCTTATGAGGTTCTTAGTTCTTAGTTCTAGTTGTTTCCAGCACTCGGCAACGTTCTATTAACTGACTAGTCTGTATATTGTGTGGTTATGATCTTATGAGGTCTCATTCAACTAGTCAGAACATTATCGCCAAGCCGACCTTTCTATGCTGGCACTGAGGGTGGTCACTGCCAGGGTGCTTGTCGTCCTCAGTGGTACTTTTATGTCCCAAATTGAGAGTTTGTTGCAGTTAGTTAAATTAACTGAGTCGAACTGTGTTACTTGGTACAATTTAACTTTAGGTAGACTTTGAGGAGTGTGAGCAGTGTATAATTTCAAACCTAACCACTAAACGGTAATGTATTACAAAAGAACCGAGCCATCAGTCAGTGCTAAAGTAAAGTACAGCCTACATGAGTACATCTGCTAGTCCTCCTTGCAAGTCAGCCGGTGTGGACTGTGGTAGCCTGGTAGGTGACTACACTACCCATGATATATACTTGGAAGTTGGCTAAATCAGTTGTATATTCAACATTGTCTTAGACTTAATAATTGACTGTGCTGGTTGCGACTGAGCACCTACATACACCCTCATATCAAAGAGCAGCTCTAGGAATCCCAGTACCACTCGGGTTTAACTAAAAGGCGCACGACCATGAGCGACCACGAAGTTGACGAACGACCATGTAATATAATGTGTTGGTAGATAGTTTGGCCGTTGATTGTACATATATATGGTTTGTGTGTGCATTATTAAAAATGTTGAGTCTGTATTTCACCCAGGAGTTACACAATTTAAGCATTTTATCCGATGTTACGGACGAGCATTTAGTTTTGGCAATGTAGCGCCACCTGGCGAATGGAACCGACGAGTTACCACAAGCGATGATAAAAGTTGCACATTTTGTTACTCCAATGTGAAGAACATATCTGAAATTTGGCGAGCTGCAACACATACCTTCTACATGCCACCAACAGCCGGTCGTGAGCCTTTTATTCATATTGTACCAGTCTAACCATTCACATGAGCTATGGAGGCACTTGTGTCAAATCCGGACCCACCTTGCTTTCGCCATTATAACTTGAGTGTTGCCTAACTTTGATACCTCAATGCTTTAGTTCCACCATTCAACATTATCCCAGGCATATTTATGTTTTAAAATATTGTGGCTAAGTGCACTTTTGAGGCTAAATAGCGCCCCAGCTTGCATCAACATAGACTGCTATAGCACTCATTTTACACGCGCGATCCAGTAATGCACGACTGCAGTGGCACAGACTAGCACAAAGTGAGTCGCTATTTGGGCTTCAAAAATGCGTTGATATTTTCGTAATATAAATATGCTTGGGATGATGCTGAATAATGGAACTAACGCACTGAGGTATCAAAGTTAGGCAAAATTCAAGTTGTAACGGCAAAAGCGAGGTGGGTTTGGATTCGACACAAATGCCGCTATGGACTCTCAATCAAAAGAACCCGGGCACAAATCCTGTGCAGCTGTGTCCATTCACTCTACGTTGCTCCAGTTCACTCAACTGGCTACACACAAAGGTGGATAGTTGTGTACTAATAGACTTTGCGCATGAATTGCAGTGTGGCTGATTCCTTCCCAGAGAAGTCGAGGTGGTGTTCGATTGAATAGGTCTGCGAGGGAGTAAAGTGTAATTTAAGTGCTTTGGGCAGTCTTTAGGACTGGATACTATGCTATATAAGAACTTACCTTTTACTTTAAAACCAAAATCACTCATTTTAAAATGGCAAATAAATGATAAGTTACATTTTTTATTCACATATCTTGTTTAACTTCTTGAGAGTCAAACATTTTACTGGTTCATTTGACAATTGACCACATATTCCAGTCAGAAAGAAAGCCATTATGTGGAAGTCACTGAAGTCATTATGAGAGCATACCAGTGAAGTCAGGATCAATTTGTTGGTTGTCATCTGTGACCAAGATGCAATTAGCAACAACAGGCATGCCTGTCTTTTAATCATGGTTTTATTGCCCCTGCCAAGGAACCCTGCTATTGTGTCAATGCTTGTGTGAACTGATGAGTCATATCTGCACTCTGTGGGTTGAGGGGAAGGTAGGGGCTTCCCAAGCCAGATCATTACTTGCCTACATTGTTGCAATTTTACAGTGTACCAGATATTGCCAGTCTATAAGGAATATTTCATGTAATAGTTATACATAACATCATGGAATTATGTCTATAAACAACATAATTATCTTGTAATATAACATTTGTTTTTGGTACAGACTCTCTTGTAAAAAGTATTTTGAATAGTATTTGAAATACTTCCTAATGTATTTGTATTTAAATAATTTTGCATTGCAAAGTATTTATATTTGAACCCCTCAGGAGTATTTGTATTTAAATACTTTTCAATGTATTTGACCCCATGTCTGCAGGGTGTACTGATAATATATAGAATAATCAACTGTGCCCCCGGCACGTGAGGATGACATGGGCCAAATTGCCCCCTCATTGTCCTACAATATTAGGGAATCTTTTACTTTACTAAATTAATAACCGTGTCTGCCTACTAGTAGTCCCTTAGGGTTAGGATTAGTGCACAGAAAGCTAATTTAGGCCATTTAAGTAACAAATATTATTGGTGCTGCGGCTCGATTTATATTGGTGCTCACTTTGCGGTCAGTAGGAGCAAACACCAGAAATATTAGTAATACACAAATGCCATTGCCCCGAATATAATGCATGTCTTATGGGTCCTTACGTTCATCACTCAACTTTTCAATCCAACAGCTTTAAAGATTATAATAAGTGCTCATAATGTAATCAACAAGCAGAAGGAATGCACTTCAAATAATTTATTGTGATTAAATATATTGGTCCACAATTACAGTTTTTTGAAAACTTACCATGTCATTTTATGTGAGTATTATCTAAACGAAACACTATCTGGGTCATGGGGCCACACCCGATCTTGCAAAATTAATTTATGTAATATAGATCTAGACACTCCTGCATTCAATGCATTGTAATAATTTGTTTATTATTTGTTTAATGCTGATGATTTCTTATTGTCTTCTAGTACATAACAGCATTGAGGGAGCTGTTAGGTGATCTTCAGAAGTCACCAAGGTGAGGAATACTAAGGATCTAAAACTATTGATAATTAGTATGCTTATAAACAACTCTGATGATGCCATGGATACCATAGTGAAATCATTATTGGTTGTGATGCAGTTTCAAACTCGGTTAAACAAAATCATAATTAACCTTGCTTGTTGATTTCTGTACACATTAGTGTTCTGAACATTGTATTAACCTAGAAATGGTGAACATATCAATGTAACGTCATATTTCAGTCAGAGATTGTAGGTACTGGGTGCAGGTGCAAACCAACAAATCTGGCAACAGTAAATGTGGCTAAATATTAATTTAATTTACAGTTATGTATTTTCAGGTACATATAAATATATTTTTCTTTCTCAATTACCAGGTCCAAAAGCATAGTGAAATTTGTTAAACCATTGAAGGAATCCGTATTCTGTTGAACACATTTTAGGATTTTGTTTTCCAGCAAACCAACACAGGATGTACTGACAGACTACACAAAGAAAGTAAACTTTCTTGTCGGATTGCTCGAAGCAGAGAAGTTGGTACGTCTCAAACATATTGACATAACAATATTACTCTGTACCATTTGTTTTTAATTCTACACAATTCCTGCAAAGTCCATTGTTTCTGAGAGAAGTATATGGTGGATATACATGTGAATGACAAGTGTATCGTAATACTTTCCAGGAGAATCTGAGCTGGTGGACGAATGAACATGTCTGCTAGCGGACGAAGTGCAAAGCACTCTGAGCAGTTCCTAAAACTAGATTCCATGCAATACAAGAACTTACCTATTTATTTTTAAAGATGCTTAATTCATTTGTCAAACGATGGCACGTTGCAGACTGGCAGTGCTTTTCTGCACACAGCCTGATGTATCTTTATATATATTGATTGCTGCATACATTTTACAACTTACTAAAAGTTTATTGTCCAGATTGAAATAATTGTTCTGTTAGCAACTTAGAATTACTTTAAACTCTTCGTCTAGCCATCGTCTAGCGATAAGGCGCTGGCTACCGAACTGCTCCGACCAGGATCAAGGTCAGGCAAAGACAGTGT
This sequence comes from Paraescarpia echinospica, assembly GCA_020002185.1. Lineage (NCBI taxonomy): Eukaryota > Metazoa > Annelida > Polychaeta > Sabellida > Siboglinidae > Paraescarpia > Paraescarpia echinospica. The sequence goes on from JAHLWY010000423.1 coordinate 6,743, forward strand.
AGCCTCACGTGACCTTCACCTTCACACAAAGGCACGATACCAAGCAGAGGTCAAAACAGAACTTGTCGGCTCAAAAGGTTTGTCTGTGATGCATTGTTTGTGTGATGCTTAATGATATTAGAAGATGAATCATATTGATTGGGGTTTGAGTAAAAAAACGTATGTGTGAAGTGGGAATGAGTGAAAGGTTAATGAACAACAGTGACATGATATAAGTTCATAATGCGCTGTTGCTGCTGAAGGTACAAAGCTGATCGTGCTATACCAATCTGAAACTAAAAAAACTGAATAAATAAAAAACAAAAATTAATCTACAGATAAAAATTCCGAAATCAAATTCGCAATTAGTTTATACACTCATTACACTTCCGACTGTTTTCTTCTATCCAAGGGAAATACTTCCACTCACCTCAGCTCTTCTGCAGCCACTTGCAGAACAGAACACAGGAAGGCATTCGTACAATTGCCTCAAATTTGATATAGACTGAACCATCTTGATGTGTTTTTCTGTGCCCTGTAGTTGTGGAGGTTTTCCTAAAATATGCTGTGTGTTACGTGTGGGGGGGATGGCCGTGTATTGCAGGGAAATGAAATAAAATGGCGGCATCACCTAGCAAGTGAAACATGTTATTGCAAATTGACACTAAAGACCATTTTGGATCACACAGATTGCAAGTGCCACACATATTGAATTAGTATAGGGTGAGGAGGGGTTTAAACTAATATTAAATTAAAAAAATGTGGAGTTTGCGAACTTACAAGACCATCTTTTATTAACCTCGTGAAAGTGATGCTTATTTTATGGCTGCAAAATATTAATTTTATTATCTCACAAAAATTGCAAATGTTACACTTGTTGTCATTACAAATATTACACTTGTTGTCATTACAAATGTTACACTTGTTGTCATTACAAATGTTACACTTGTCATTACAAATATTACACTTGTCATTACAAATGTTACACTTGTTGTCATTACAAATGTTACACTTGTTGTCATTACAAATATTACACTTGTCATTACAAATATTACACTTGTCGTCATTACAAATATTTTGCACGTCGCTTGTTATTGTAGTTATCATAATTTGCCTTATCTATACCATTACAGTTTCTTATTATTGCCTTGTTGGTTTGCACTTTCACTTTCTCTATAACCTTCCTTAATTTCCATTCATCTGCCTTGTTCTTTTGCATGCATCATAACTTATCATCTATAAGGCTGAACATTGGGGATTGTTTGCAGGAAATGAGCATTCAAGTTTACGTTTGAGGAAAACGACGGCCCCCGACACAACAAATTCACTGACGGGTGGCGCTGGCGACGACATTGATATGGTGTTGAAACATCATCACGAGGTCCAGGAAAAACTGGTAGAAGGAATGCTGCATCTCGTCACCGACCTCAAGGAGAATGCCAAGGTCATTGGCAAGATAGCGCAAGAAGACACATCGGTGAGTCAAGCACAAGGGCGGGGTTAATACTGTCAACAATTACAGTCAGAACAAATATGTTGCTTATTAAAAATCATATGTAAATACAGACTTGCTTTATTAAGTAGTAAGTACAAATGTCAAGTCCACTTACAGTTGGTCAGTTACAAATATACTTGATCAAACAAAAATATGTGAAATAAAAATGTCACCCTGTGCAAGTGTACATATTCGTTGAATAGTTTATGCTTTATAAAGTGTAATTGGTGTTTTTGTTGAGAATGTACTGAAAGTAAATTATTAAATGGTGAAAAGAGGACTAAGTGAGGTATATATGGAATATGATAGATTTTCTATTATAAATTTTAGATGGTGGTGCTGAAATTGTATGCAGGCCAAATGCACCAGATACAAGCTGCTGTGTTTGGTGCATGATTGACCAGATAACGAAATACAAACTCATGCTTCATGAAAAAGTCAAATAGAAGTGAAAATGCACAAAGGCAGCATATTTTAATACAAATGTGTACTTCTTCAAAACTCTGGTTGCTATTAACGTTTTAAAACTAATTTTGTCTTTGTAAAAGGTGATGGTTTTGTGCATAATTCTTGTGCAATATATCAAAATAAGAACTTGGGTTTCACTGTTATTTCACTGTAAACTGTCTCGTTGTTTCGCAGAAACTGGTAAACTCGTCCAAGATGGCGGATGTGAACTACGACAAACTGAAGGTGGAGAGTTCGCGTCTTGAGGCACACGTCAAGAAATCGTTCAACTGTTGGATCTGGGTGATGCTCATTGTTGTCTGTGTCACCTTCGTGTGGATGGTCATCTTCATGAAGATGTTTCCGAAGCGGTGACCACTCTATATAGTCAGCAGGCCAAAGACTGGACACTTGTGGAGTTGAGACTTTTCGTAAATTTTTCAAACATTTTCTCGACCACCTTTCAACAAAAAGCTTCCATGTTTTGTTGTATTCGATTTTGTAATATTTTTCATATTGTTAGCCTGATTAAGTTTATGTACATGCAATTCGAGACACTAGTTTAATAAGTCTTTGAAATAGATAAATGAAATATACTGAAGTCAGATCCAGAAAATTATTCAACAACAAATGTTACAATTTTCTTGTGTGTAATTCTGTTAAGTACATTCTGTAGGGGATGTCACCAACAGAACAAATATGTTAAGCCTCCTTAATACCCCTCTGCCATGAAAACCCTCCCTAGGGCAGAGATCTGCTTTTTGCAAGTGCTAGCTTGGAAGTTCTGAAAACTCTGATATTGGCCAGTATGAAACAGGCATGTTACCAAATTCAAATACATTTGAAAGAGCATTTGAGTGTTGATCATACCCTAAACATTTGCATTTGAATGTGACTCCAAAACAGTTGATTTGTAAATGTTAATAAGTAAGTTTCGAACACAGACATAATTGTTTGAATAATGTTAGATTCTGCACCTGATATACAATTTTATATCATTGCTTAATAAGATTCATGTTGTGTATCAGTTGTGTGCATATTATTCGTAATGAATAAAATCTAATCTACAAAATTACAAATGTAAAACATTTGAAATTAGTTAAACTGCATTTACAAAGGCATGATAAAACCAAAACCGTTGCATTTAATTAAATAAAATGTTTGCATCCAAATGCATTAACATGTATTTGTTAACAAGCCTGGTAAAAGAGTTATATTCATGAGGAAATAATGTAGCAGTATGTTGTTCAGAAACCAACGTTCAGGGTTTTTGCAGAATAAGATAAACGTTATATTGTGCACAAATGTTGATATATATATATAATGTGCAATGTGTTAAACATAAAATTATTTAAAAAACTTCACTGTCGTTGATTCAATAATTGAGATAAGTTGACTGAACTATATATTTATGTAAATGTTGTTCACACATAATGGTATGAATCTTTCTTTTCCAGTTGTGTGACAATATGTAACATACACGAGTTTTGTCTGTCATTAATGTGTAAACAGTGCCAGTGTTGAAGTTTTCTGCAGCTGTCGCGCTGCCGTATCTCCAGCTCGTCTTCAGCTTCTCCGTTGTCTCGTCGGTTGGCTAGACTGTGACATCGGAACACAGGGGGGTGTTGTTGAAAATATTTTCGCCACCACGTCGGCATAATTTCACCTTATTTTAACCTGACCAGGGACACAAGGACAATTTCAAAGGTCTAGATGGGTCATGGTCACATTTCTCATTCAAAGAGATCTACAGGCATGCCAAATTCCAAAGGTTTAGGGGATCTGTCTACAATTGGTTATACATTTATGCAAACAACGCTGCAGCCTACGTACGAGGACGTTTGACGTAAATTTGTGAAAGTCGGTACAACCAGAGAGTGTAGTACGATCTTCAGTACATTCGTGGGAAGATACGCTGGACGTTGCGGACTCACGTCACACTCACAATGTTAACTTGGTAGTTGGTATACCTGAAAAGACAACCCTCCCGTGAAATTCGGGAGTGTCCCGGATTTTTGGTGTATTTCCAGGTCTCCCAGAATACGGGTAAATCTCCCGGATTTTCTCAGAAAATCTCCAACAGCGCCCACTCCCGTCTTCGAGATGGCGCGACACTACTGGTGACGTACGGTACTAAACCGCTGAATTTCCAGCGAAAAATCTCCAACAGCACCCCCCCTTTTCCGATGTCAAGATACGAGACAGCGCGATATGGGAAGCGTGCTGAACCGTTGATGAATCTCCCGGTTTTTAACAACACAAGTTGAAAGGTATAACTTGGGCCAAAATATTGCAAAACCTTGGGCTTCGGCCGAAAGAACGGAAATAATACAAACAATTGGGCTGATAGTATGGAAACATCCAGGAAATTCACGAGCTACCGTTTTTGAGCTCTGTACTCTTCAAAGTTATTTTAAAACGGTTCCAGTGACCTTTAATGTGATTTTAGATCGCGGTATTCCGCTACATCACCAAGAAACACTGACCACAGGCCTACATATTAATGTACCAGGACCCTAGCCTCGATTAACTAGGCTCCTTGATGTGGCACCACAGTTTGTCTCTAAACATTAAACAGATTATGACAAGACATTATAACGGCATTTGCTAAAGCAGAATGTAATCATGTGTTTAATATACAAAAAACATTAAAATGGTATGCACATCAATTCAACCGCATTAGTATCGCAGCTAGCACCAATGTCTGCATATCAGCAGAGGCGCCAACACTGATAGAACATTGAGTGTGGTGATGCTACCAATTGCCACGAGGGGGCGTCACTGCAGGGAGGGACGGACTAGGAGGGTGGATGGATGGGGAGATGGACGGATTAATAATTTAAAACTTTCGCCACGTTGTAACTTCAAGTAACTTATATAGTTCGCTAGAATATCAAAATGTTATAACCATAATATTGCTGCAATAAGTTCAACAAACAGTAATGTCAGTTATCGTTATAACGACCAGCCGTTCGACATTGGGTACGGACTATACCGTATGGAAGCGTTCATTGAACCCGAAAAGTACGTCGGCGTCGTAGGCGGTGTCGACATTGTCGGGTATGACGTCATCAATGGCATAGATGTCTGCAAGAGGGTGTTTGGCATTGTCATGCCTGCTGGTGATGCGGACGACGGAGGAAGTGTCGCCGATGCAATGACACTCGACGTCTGAGGAGATTGCAACATCGTTTTGAATTGGTCGGGGCACAGCGGTGGTGGCGACATGTTGGACGTGTTGTGATTGCCAGGAACGGTCGAATTCGTCGGACTTCCGACCAAATAAGGCGACGCGTACGGGTGGTAGCCAATGCCGGCCGGATGTGGAGTCATTTGCACATATCCCATGTTGCAACGGTAGGCGAGCGGCAGTGCGCTGATATTCACGCCGACGTCATTTCCGTTGGCGCGTGCGCGTCGACGCGCTCGTCGCCGCCGGTAGTCGCCCTTCGAGAAGTCGTCGACGCATGCCGGGTGCACGGCCCAATAGTTGCCCTTACCGTTCTCGGCCCGACCCACTTTCACAAAGCACTCGTTCAGACTCAGATTGTGCCGGATGCTGGCGGAGACACAGACGGAAGCATATAATGTTTGAATGAATGAATGAATGCCTGTGAACGTTATGACCGTTGTCGTTGATATATTGACGTCCGTCAAACTTTGTTTAGCAACAATGCTTACAGGAGCCTATGTGTGCATTGCATAACTAGTGTATTTTTGAAGTAGGAGTACTATGTTAAATTTCTTTCTTCGCAATAAAGTATCATTAGGCCTATAGGGGCCTATATTTGTGATAGGAAAGGTTGTTTTTAAAAAGAATTCACAAGAAGCAACTCTATGGAAAGTGTTAATGTAACGACAGATGCTGACATTACGTACTACAGCAGATTCACAGACCCGATGGTATTTGCGACTACTCTAGATACGGTAAATGCCCCATTCATATTTGTATTGATGCATCATCTGACAATTCATATAAAGTGTATTTAACTGTTTCAATAAAACTGTTATCACTTGCATACATGTTTGCTTAGTGTAAGAAAAACATGCAACACATCGAAAATAGCAGAAAAACGTCACTGCTAATTAAGTTAATTATGTTTAGAATTCATCACAGATACGTCATATGACTACATGGTGGTAACACAATTGTCACGTTGGCTAGTGCAACCAATCAATTATTGCTAATCGACAGCCAATCAAACCATGCGTTACAAACCTGTTGCGCCAGGCCCGGGCTTCATTGTCGTAATACGGGAAGTGCGTCATCACGTACTGGTAGATGTCGCTGAGCACCAGACGGCGCTCCGGCGCGCCAAGGATTGCCAACGAGATGAGCGCGATGTACGAGTGCGTCGGTTTTTCGCCAGAGGACGTTGCTACGGGCGAACCCCTAGCGGATTCGTCGTGAGGCGCAACATCGGTGGCGCGAAGTTCGATGTCTCCGAACGGCGGTGACGCGATTCCACTGTCCGGGGAGGTGCTGCTGTCGCGAGGGGACGCGTGCGAGGACCCCGTCACGGACCCGGTCACGGAGCCGCGGACCTCGTCTGTAATGTAGGCGTGGGCATCGTCGTAATGGGCGCGTGCCATCGTCCGTGGAGGCGACGTGATGTTATCAATGCTGAACGGGTGCATACTGAAGCGTAGCCCTATGAAAAATAATAATGAGCTGGTATCCACCCATTGAGCAACCAACCTTGGACAACAGTTATCATCATTTCAGTACTTTGGGATGTTTTGCTGTCGCAAATTAGGACATTGCATGCAGCATATAACATGTCACGACAAATAGAGCATAACACCACAGTGACGCCCCTGGATAATGGCTGATCACTAATTTTTTCCACTGAAAATAATAAATAATTATAAACCTTTGTGTGGTAGTACAGAGGCTAATTATTCAAGGACGCGATTGAAATCACAGAAAACTGTACATATCGGCACCTGGTAGGAGATACACACACAGTGCCTCCAATGTTCAAAGTTTTAGCAACATAAACAATACTATACAACCAGGTACTCGTGTTTGGGAAAATAAGAGTGGCTACTGTCCTATAAACCCATGTACTTATTGTCCGTTAGAGGACTCTGTATTTGGACCTAACTAAATGTCTCGATCGGCGTGTAATAACATAACTTCATTTGCGCCTAAATCCTCGGAAACCAAGCTGAGAGGCGCATCAAACCAACAGTGTTGGTCAATCTCAAAATTGATAAGCAGCATTAAAGTTGCAAATAGATGAACGGGTACGCCAGGGACCTAGTGTCTAAGGAGCCGGAACCAGGGGAGGCAATGTTTGTTAGGGGATGGAGATGGGATTAGCCCCCTAATGTTTATGGAAGTGCATGCTTTTTGGGGTGCAATGTTATTGGCGGTTTTGGGAGAGGATCAAAGTGAGGTTTTGAGGGAGCTTCAATAGAGTGCAGTTGGGTGTTTTGAGAGCCTGAAGGTGGGGTTTTAGGGGTAAACATCAAGGGGGTGCAACTGGAGGTTTTTGGAGAGCCTCGGGGTGGGGGTTGGGGAAGCCTCAAGGAGGGTGCAATTGTTTTGTTTTTTGATAGCTTGAAGGTGAGTTTTTGGGGTAGCCCTAAGGGTGTGCAACTGGAGATTTTTGGTGAGCTTGAAGTGACGGTTAGGGTTTTGGGGAGCTTCACGTGGATGCAATTGGAGGTTTTGGTGAGCCTATACCTCATGAACGCTCACCACGTTCCGAATCAAATTAATGTGGATAAGAAAGGGTAGTCTTTAAACGACAGCTACTGATTTCAGACTAACGGGATGCGAATTCCGACGTGTCGGCGCAGCAACCGAGAAAGTCATAGTTCCAATGTAGTGTTATAATTAAATCCATTCCCTGTTGAGTTTGTCCAACGATGTACCAGGAATTTGCTAATGTAATATTTAATCACTTCGTTGCATCTAGCTGTGGATATAACGTCTCACCTCTTGGCTAGACGGTATGTCCATCCCACGTGATCAGTGACATTATGAAAGGGTGTACCTCTTAAACACTCCATAATTCAATATTCTCGCAAATAAATCGCCTGATTCAAAGGACTAAATATGACATGAACTAAACTATTGTCATTTCCTGGATTTCTGCAATATGTTTGATCATCTGATCATATTTAGCAAACAACAACATAAATAAGTTATACCAAAACATATCAAAATATGCTAATAGCCTAATATTAAACATAATGTCATTAACATAATTACATTGATATAAATTAGTATACGTTAGCCCTCCCACATATATTTTGACAAGGGATGGTGTTGTTGGAGGTCTTTGGTGAACCTAAGCTCCTCAGTATTCGCCAAGGTCTTATGTATATGTATCAGTTACATATTCACGTCGGCAAGTCGTCACTTTCTATGCGGACAACACTAGCAGACAACGGTGTGAGGCAGTGTTCAATTAGACATATAAGTTCGTTATTTAACTTTATTCTGGGAAATATCATATTAAAAAAATAATGTATAGTCCAGAATTTATCAAATGTTAAAAAACTTGCCTTTATCGATATTGACATTACGCAATAATCACAATTGAAAAAGAAACTGATCAGATATTTCTTGACATTTTGTGGTTGGTATAACTAAAAATATAAATGGACTCGATACTATGGAGAAAAGCGCTATTTCTATATCGGTTGCAGATGCCAAGCCTATATATAATGAAGTGGTCCTACCAAAGTTACCTCCACCGATTGAACACAATCGAAACATTACCTTGCCGTAGTCCGAGTGCGATATTTATCCTGTCGGACGTTTTCACACCAAACGCGTGTCGTAAGGTAAACAGTGCAGTTTTACTAAAACTAAGATCGACCTTCTCCGCAACGTTACAAACAACAAATGTGAAGTCCAGTTGACGCAACCGACACTAAATACGGCAACCCACTGTAGGTGTCAGCGCGAAAACAGACTCGCTGACACTGCGAGCTAATGACCCTTAATGAACGATTCTCTCTCGCTAACGGCCTCTATTGTGCGCTGCGGCACTGCTGGCTGCGCGGGACAGGTGCCACTCGCGCGGCGGTCTCCTGCAGCGTTGTCTGCTAATCCACTTGGCGCGACTATAGGGCGAACTCTTCGTTGTAAAGATCTGCTCAGCAGCTCGCCTTTGTTTGTCGGATTACGAATGGGGTGGAGTGTTGTTTCGCCGATTAACAGACCGTTAATTCTTATTATTAATTAACGCCGTATGACGAGCGCCAATTAAGAGGTGTCTATCCGTTTGTGTCGTATATTGTAAGTTTGTGTTGTTGTTTGTGTGTCTGTTCCGCGGTTGTTTCGTTGATAAATGCGTTTGTGTCTACAGCAGCAAGAAGAAAGATTTTCTCTGCAACAAATGTTTCACCAAACAGTCAACTGTGGGTGAGCAGTTAGTGTATTGCAATATTAACAAGACTAATTATTGGACTGACCGGAGACAAAGCCAAACTAACGTTACGCGGAAATTAAATCACAAAAGAAGGGGAACACGAATAAAGCAATATTTATTCATATACGTTTAATCAAAAATAATGGTAAGCCGTTACTTTCGTTACCGCTTTCACCTTTCTTGCATGGAATGTCTTATTGTTCCATATCTTCCTACTTCTATTGAAATGTATACATATGTATCTATATGTACGTCATTACACAAATACGTGTAATATGTAATTGTCTATATGGATGTATGTTGATACGCTGAGTAATCCTCAACAATATTATTCTGACCGTTTCATGTAAATGTTGTTGCTGTTTACATTGATGAGGTGGCTCCGGTGCTAGCGATATAATATATCTTAATGGGAGTCTCCCGACCTTACGTATTACTTAAGTTATTCGTTGTGTATGTATTTTATATATAGGTCAAATGAATTGATTCTGAGTTCTGGGTTCTACTGCGTTTCTTCTGTTGTCTAAGTTAATGTTGTTGTTACACCGTCTCCGTTTATCCCGACTAGTAGTAATATCGATCGCCACGTTGTTAATGGTCAGTAAATGACAGTTAAATGTCTAAGGTAGGTTAGGTAGCCCGTGCATGGGGGTTAAACCAGTCAATGTTAAAACTACAGGGTCACTTGGTAGCATTGAGACTGTTGGAGGCAGTCATCGACATGCTTTCGTCATGAGGATGATCTTTCTAAGGACAACTTCGTTTGCTGTGAGTGCGTATGTGGCTCATCACTCCAAGCATAGTCCAGCACAACTTCCCGTATAAAGTATGTATAGTTGTAGTCAGAATGCCGTGGAGGTGGACAGTGTAGACTAATAATTTATCTCATATTTCTGATCGTTTGGTTATGGTTACAAATGCAGGCCCGTAGCGTAATTGTTGTTTTCGGAGTGCGCCTTTGTGGCTCACCAGTAACCTCCAGTTGCATTCAGGTTCCCAATAAACATCTAACTGCACGCTCTTGAGGCCTCGAACGTTTTTCCATCGAGCGGAACCTTTTGTTTCAGCGTGATCGGGATGCGTATGCACCCGTTGCACCAAGCTTAGAAATGTGTGGTCCGCTAACCTACACCAAGTCTTCATTCCAGAACGTCGCAGGCGAAAACAAAACCGGGAATCCTTGAATGGATTGAAACGGGAATGTTTGGACAAACAAAGAAAATACAACTTTCATTTCCACCATGTCACATCCTATAACTACTCAGCGGCGGTCACACTTGCGTAAAACCTTGTAACGGAGTTCGATAAACGCCATTGTTCGCGAGAGCATTTCCAGCGGCTGACTTTATTACCGCTGGATTGCGCGTTCACAGTTTGGTTCTGACACGACGGGAGCAATGAACCCGGCGACCGAGTGAGCGACGACCCGGCACTGAGACGAGAGAATCGGCCCTGTCGTCCCGGCCAGCGCTCGACGGGCGGCCGTGTCGTCTGCTCTGGCTGAACTGCGACGCGAAGTGGACCGAAGAACGCAGGGAGTCGTCAACGTCGATTCAGCACTAATTGTGCCACACGGAGAAGCCCGATGAGAGATGCAGTTGTAAATGTCATTGTTTGAAAATAGGCAGTTGATTCCGTGTAATTAGTCTCCCTTGACGCTTTATAGGTGATTTTTCAGTTGGTAGATTTGTTTTCTTTCGGTCTTTAATGCAGAGTATAAAGTATATACTTGCCAACTCTCACGGAATTTCCGGGAATCTCCTTGAATTTGGGTGTATCTCTTGGCCTCCCGGAATACATGTAAATCTGCCGGACTTTCGCTTAACATCTACAACAGTACCCCCGTGAGTTGTGTACCGTATGGCTATATACGGTATACTCAGCTATATTCGGCTGGGCATGTCAACTCCATGCCAGACACCAGTCCCAAAGCAATTACTTTATTCCCAACTTTCCACTGGTAAACTTGCTGCTGGGGACAACAGAAACGTTACAAAGACCACATGAAAACAAACATAAATAAATGCAACATAGACACGACTACGGGGAAACTGACTGTGAAGACCGTGTGCGATGGAGATTCAAAACGACAGCAACGGAAGGATCGTGAACACGACAACAACACATTGACAACTACTGGCGTTGCTGCTGCTACGCTAACATATGTGTGTGGGAGGGAGGTAAAGAGAGAGAGAGTATATATATATATATATATATATATATATATATATATATATATATATATATATATATATATATATATATATATATATATATATATATATATATATATATATATATATATATATATATATATATATATATATATATATATATATATATATATATATATATATATATATATATATATATATATATATATATATATATAGAGAGAGAGAGAGAGAGAGAGAGAGAGAGAGAGAGAGAGAGAGAGAGAGAGAAGAGAGAGAGAGAGAGAGAGAGAGAGGAGAGAGAGAGAGACAATACAATACGTATCGCGTACATATTTTAAAGAGGTATACGGTAGACGGTACGGTATATGGTTTTTTCATTCTACGTGAAATTCCGTGATCGGCCACGAAATCGATGGTTTGAAACGTAATTATTTCACAAAGAAAAATCAATTTTGCACAGACAACATATGTGTGTGGTGTGTGCAGCCGGATCTGCAAATCTCGAATCGGCCTGTTTAGTCACGGACGCACTCATCAGATATAACCGAACATTATCATCATCGTCTTCGTTATGACTTGAATAATCATACTCGACAACGAGTGTAAGTATGTAAGTATTTTTTTATGAATATTTTAAGATGAGTGATATGTTTACTTATGTCAAAGTCTTTTTCCGAGACGTTCGTTTCCCGAGACGTTCTTTTTGTTTTCAGCAGTCTTCATCAGACGGATGCCGCTAGATGGCGACACGATAGTCATGCGCAGACGTGTAGTCACACTGATGTGACCCCCGTGGCCGCGCCCCGGCTACGAAATCATTGTTCTAATGGACCAGATTACATGCATATCAAAGTGTAACTGAGCTTCTAATCGAAGGGAATACGAGACACCAATTAATGATCCGGCGTAATCGTATGCATGTAGATCAACACTAGGAACATAGCGCGTCATAACCGACGTCACAGCTCAGCGCTTATTGGTCAAGCCTCTCGCCATTAGCGAGATGCCAGCCTCCAGAATATCAGACATTTTATTCGTCCTCTTTGAAACCGCATTCTGCGTTAACCACTGACGTGAAAATGCGTTGATTTCAATAGCAAATGGTTAGTTTGTATTTACTCTTTTTGTTGCATAGCACCAGAGTTGCCCTTTAAACGAAATATAATTTGTGCAATAAATCAGTTTGTAGAAATTATATACATTACATAGTAAGCGTTTCCAGATAGAATGACCCTCAAACTAAGGCAGCACACAGGGACAATGTGTTGTATTGACGACGACTTGCCCCCGTTAATTACTAGGTTTGCAAGTCTAATTTAGTAGCACTTATAACAGCAAACGTATTGAATCAAGAGTCCCTACACGTAGCAGTGAATCAACATAATTTGCCTTATGATTACTGTATACGTGTAATATGATTAGCTGGATTCGCGCGCATAACGAGTCTATGTTTAAATGGGATCAGTCGTTTGCAGCTATTATCAACACCAGAGTCGGACTTCGTTTTGGCAGCGAACGACACACGCGGCTAGTAGCACATTGTTTCAACAGATATTGGCCCACGTCATGACTACAAACAACCAAACAATAATGTTAATAGCTGACAGGTGCCAAAACTCCCAGTCGGTTTGCGAACCGCCCAACATTTTTCTCCCATTCTCTATGTTTGTTTCAACATGTTATCTGTCAGTTTTCATTAAGACACGCGTGATCCCTCTTCACACCACTTCAATAATCAAGTTTGTAAATATTTGTTTTATTTGCTTTGCCAGATTTCAGCCACCGAAAGCAATTTCACCCCACTTGGTCTACAATAAAACTCTACATCCATACATCTACTGTATGTATATTTCACTCCATTTGGTCTACAATAAAACTCTACATCCATACATCTACTGTTGGTATATTTCACTCCACTTGGTCTACAATAAAACTATACACACATACATCTACTGTGGCTGTAATTCACTCAACTCAACATGGTCTACAATAAAACTCTACATCCATACATCTACTGTAGGTTTATTTCACTCCACTTGGTCTACAGTAAAACTCTACATCCATACATCTACTGTAGGTGTATTTCACTCCAATTGGTCTACAATAAAACTCTACATCCATACATCTACTGTAGCTGTAATTCACTCAACTCAAAATGGTCTACAATAAAACTCTACATCCATACTTATACTGTAGGTATATTTCTCTCCACTTGGAATACAATAAAACTCTACATCCAATCATCTACAGTAAGTACATTTCTCTCCACTTGGTCTACAATAAAACTCTACATCCATACATCTACTGTAAATATATTTCTCTCCACTTGGGCTACAATAAAACGCTACATCCAATCATCTCCTGTAAGTACATTTCTCTCCACTTGGTCTACAATAAAACTCTACATCCATACATCTACTGTAGTTATATTTCTCTCCACTTGGTCTGCAATAAACCTCTACATCCATACATCTCCTGTAGGTATATTTATCTCCACTTGGACTAAAATAAAACTCTACATCCATACATCTACTGTAGGTATATTTCACTCCACTTGGTCTATAATAAAACTCTACGTCCATACATCTACTGTAGGTATATTTCACTCCATTTGGTCTAAAATAAAACTCTACACCCACACATCTACTGTAGCTGTAAATCACTCAACTCAACATGGTCTACAATAAAACTCTACATCCATACATCTACTGTAGGTGTATTTCACTCCACTTGGTCTACAATAAAACGCTACATCCATACATCTACTGTAGGTGTATTTCACTCCACTTGGTCTACAATAAAACTCTACATCCTTACATCTACTGTAGCTGTAGTTCACTCAACTCAACATGGTCTACAATAAAACTCTACATCCATACATATACTGTAGGTATATTTCTCTCCACTTGGACTACAATAAAACTCTACATCCAATCATCTACGGTAAGTACATTTCTCTCCACTTGATGTACAATAAAACTCTACATCTATACATCTACTGTAGATATATTTCTCTCCACTTGGGCTACAATAAAACGCTACATCCATACATCTACTGTAGGTATATTTATCTCCACTTGGACTACAATAAAACTCTACATCCATACATCTACTGTAGGTATATTTCACTCCACTTGGTGTATAATAAAACTCTACATCCATACATCTACTGTAGGTATTTTTCACTCCACTTGGTCTATAATAACACTCTACATCCATACATCTACTGTAGGTATATTTAACTCCACTTGGTCTAGAGTAAAACTCTACATCCATACATCTACTGTAGGTATATTTCTTTCCACTTGGTCTACAATAAAACTCTACATCCATACACATACTGTAGGTATATTTCTCTCCACTTGGTCTGCAATAAACCTCTACATCCACATATCTACTCTAGGTATTTTTATCTCCACTTCGACAACAATAAAACTCTACATCCATACATCTACTGTAGGTATATTTCACTCCACTTGGTTTATAATAAAACTCTACATCCATACATCTACTGTAGGTATATTTCACTCCACTTGGTCTACAGTAAAACTCTACATCCATACATCTACTGTATCAATATTTCATTCCACTTGGTCTACAATAAAACTCTACATCCATATATATACTGTAAGTATATTTCACTCCACTTGGTCTACAGTAAAACTCTACATCCATACATCTACTGTAGGTATATTTCTCACCACTTGGTCTACAACAAACCTCTACATCCAGTCATCTACTGTAAGTACATTTCTCTCCACTTGGTCTACAATAAAACTCTACATCCACACATCTACTGTAGGTATATTTCACTCCACTTGGTCTACAACGAAACTCTACATCCAATCATCTACTGTAAGTATATTTCTCTCCACTTGGTTTACAATAAAACTCTACATCCATACATCAACTGTAGGTATATTTCACTCCATTTGGTCTACAATAAAACTCTACATCCATACATCTACTGTTGGTATATTTCACTCCACTTGGTCTACAATAAAACTCTACACCCATACATCTACTGTAGCTGTAATTCACTCAACTCAACATGGTCTACAATAAAACTCTACATCCATACATATACTGTAGGTATATTTCTCTCCATTTGGACTAAAATAAAACTCTACATCAAATCATCTACGGTAAGTACATTTCTCTCCACTTGGTCTACAATAAAACTCTGCATCCATACATCTACTGTAGATATATTTCTCTACACTTGGGCTACAATAAAACGCTACATCCAATCATCTACTGTAAGTACATTTCTCTCCACTTGGTCTGCAATAAACCTCTATATCCATATATCTACTCTAGGTATATTTATCTCCACTTGGACTACAATAAAACTCTACATCCGTACATCTACTGTAGGTATATTTCACTCCACTTGGTCTACAGTAAAACTGTACATCCATACATCTCCTGTAGGTATATTTCATTCCACTTGGTATACAATAAAACTGTACATCCATACATCTACTGTAGGTATATTTCACTCCATTTGGTCTACAATAAAACTCTACATCCATACATCTACTGTTGGTATATTTCACTCCACTTGGTCTACAATAAAACTCTACACCCATACATCTACTGTAGCTGTAATTCACTCAACTCAACATGGTCTACAATAAAACTCTACATCCATACATCTACTGTAGGTGTATTTCACTCCACTTGGTCTACAATAAAACGCTACATCCATACATCTACTATAGGTGTATTTCACTCCACTTGGTCTACAATAAAACTCTACATCCATACATCTACTGTAGCTGTAATTCACTCAACTAAACATGGTCTACAATAAAACTCTACATCCATATATATACTGTAGGTATATTTCTCTCCACTTGGACTACAGTAAAACTCTACCACCAATCATCAACGGTAAGTACATTTCTCTCCACTTGGTCTACAATAAAACTCTACATCCATACATCTATGGAAGGTATATTTCTCTCCACTTGGTCTGCAATAAACCTCTACATCCATACATCTACTGTAGGTATATTGATCTCCACTTGGATTACAATAAAACTCTACATCCATACATCTACTGTAGGTATATTTCACTCCACTTGGTCTATTATAAAACTCTACATCCATACATCTACTCTAGGTATATTTCACTCCACTTGGTCTACAGTAAAACTCTACACCCATATATCTACTGTAGGTATATTTCATTCCACTTGGTCTAAAATAAAACTCTACATCCATACATATACTGTAAGTATATTTCACTCCACTTGGTCTACAGTAAAACTCTACATCCATACATCTACCGTAGGTATATTTCTCACAACTTGGTCAACAACAAAACTCTACATCCAGTCATCTACTGTAAGTACATTTTTCTCCACTTGGTCTACAATAAAACTCTACATCCACACGTCTACTCTAGGTATATTTCACTCCACTTGGTCTACAATAAAACTCTACATCCATACATCTACTGTAGCTGTAATTCACTCAACTCAACATGGTCTACAATAAAACTCTACATCCATACATATACTGTAGGTATATTTCTCTCCATTTGGACTAAAATAAAACTCTACATCCAATCATCTACGGTAAGTACATTTCTCTCCACTTGGTCTACAATAAAACTCTACATCCATACATCTACTGTAGATATATTTCTCTCCACTTGGGCTACAATAAAACGCTACATCCAATCAGCTACTGTAAGTACATTTCTCTCCACTTGGTCTACAATAAAACTCTACATCCATACATCTACTGTAGGTATATTTCTCTCCACTTGGTCTGCAATAAACCTCTATATCCATATATCTACTCTAGGTATATTTCTCTCCACTTGGTCTGCAATAAACCTTTATATCCATATATCTACTCTAGGTATATTTATCTCCACTTGGACTACAATAAAACTCTACATCCATACATCTACTGTAGGTATATTTCACTCCACTTGGTCTACAGTAAAAAAGTACATCCATACATCTCCTGTAGGTATATTTCATTCCACTTGGTCTACAATAAAACTGTACATCCATACATATACTGTAAGTATATTTCACTCCACTTGGTCTACAGTAAAACTGTACATCCATACATCTCCTGTAGGTATATTTCATTCCACTTGGTATACAATAAAACTGTACATCCATACATCTACTGTAGGTATATTTCACTCCATTTGGTCTACAATAAAACTCTACATCCATACATCTACTGTTGGTATATTTCACTCCACTTGGTCTACAATAAAACTCTACACCCATACATCTACTGTAGCTGTAATTCACTCAACTCAACATGGTCTACAATAAAACTCTACATCCATACATCTATTGTAGGTGTATTTCACTCCACTTGGTATACAATAAAACGCTACATCCATACATCTACTATAGGTGTATTTCACTCCACTTGTTCTACAATAAAACTCTACATCCATACATCTACTGTAGCTATAATTCACTCAACTAAACATGGTCTACAATAAAACTCTACATCCATATATATACTGTAGGTATATTTCTCTCCACTTGGACTACAGTAAAACTCTACCACCAATCATCTACGGTAAGTACATTTCTCTCCACTTGGTCTACAATAAAACTCTACATGCATACATCTACTGTAGATATATTTCTCTCCACTTGGGCTACAATAAAACGCTACATCCAATCATCTACTGTATGTACATTTCTCTCCACTTGGTCTACAATAAAACTCTACATCCATACATCTATGGAAGGTATATTTCTCTCCACTTGGTCTGCAATAAACCTCTACATCCATACATCTACTGTAGGTATATTGATCTCCACTTGGACTACAATAAAACTCTACATCCATACATCTACTGTAGGTATATTTCAATCCACTTGGTCTATAATAAAACTCTACATCCATACATCTACTCTAGGTATATTTCACTCCACTTGGTCTACAGTAAAACTCTACATCCATACATCTACCGTAGGTATATTTCTCACAACTTGGTCTACAACAAAACTCTACATCCAGTCATCTACTGTAAGTACATTTTTCTCCACTTGGTCTACAATAAAACTCTACATCCACACGTCTACTGTAGGTATATTTCACTCCACTTGGTCTACAATAAAACTCTACATCCATATATCTACTGTAGCTGTAATTCACTCAACTAAACATGGTCTACAATAAAACTCTACATCCATATATATACTGTAGGTATATTTCTCTCCACTTGGACTACAGTAAAACTCTACCACCAATCATCTACGGTAAGTACATTTCTCTCCACTTGGTCTACAATAAAACTCTACATGCATACATCTACTGTAGATATATTTCTCTCCACTTGGGCTACAATAAAACGCTACATCCAATCATCTACTGTAAGTACATTTCTCTCCACTTGGTCTACAATAAAACTCTACATCCATACATCTATGGAAGGTATATTTCTCTCCACTTGGTCTGCAATAAACCTCTTCATCCATACATCTACTGTAGGTATATTGATCTCCACTTGGACTACAATAAAACTCTACATCCATACATCTACTCTAGGTATATTTCACTCCACTTGGTCTACAGTAAAACTCTACACCCATATATCTACTGTAGGTATATTTCATTCCACTTGGTCTAAAATAAAACTCTACATCCATACATATACTGTAGGTATATTTCACTCCACTTGGTCTACAGGAAAACTCTACATCCATACATCTACCGTAGGTATATTTCTCACAACTTGGTCTACAACAAAACTCTACATCCAGTCATCTACTGTAAGTACATTTTTCTCCACTTGGTCTACAATAAAACTCTACATCCACACGTCTACTGTAGGTATATTTCACTCCACTTGGTCTACAATAAAACTCTACATCCATACATCTACTGTAGCTGTAATTCACTCAACTCAACATGGTCTACAATAAAACTCTACATCCATACATATACTGTAGGTATATTTCTCTCCATTTGGACTAAAATAAAACTCTACATCCAATCATCTACGGTAAGTACATTTCTCTCCACTTGGTCTACAATAAAACTCTACATCCATACATCTACTGTAGATATATTTCTCTCCACTTGGGCTACAATAAAACGCTACATCCAATCAGCTACTGTAAGTACATTTCTCTCCACTTGGTCTACAATAAAACTCTACATCCATACATCTACTGTAGGTATATTTCTCTCCACTTGGTCTGCAATAAACCTCTATATCCACATATCTACTCTAGGTATATTTATCTCCACTTGGACTACAATAAAACTCTACATCCATACATCTACTGTAGGTATATTTCACTCCACTTGGTCTACAGTAAAACTGTACATCCATACATCTCCTGTAGGTATATTTCATTCCAATTGGTCTACAATAAAACTGTACATCCATACATATACTGTAAGTATATTTCACTCCACTTGGTCTACAGTAAAACTCTACATACATACATCTACCGTAGGTATATTTCTCACAACTTGGTCTACAACAAAACTGTACATCCAGTCATCTACTGTAAGTACATTTTTCTTCACTTGGTCTACAATAAAACTCTACATCCACACGTCTACTGTAGGTATATTTCACTCCACTTGGTCTACAATAAAACTCTATATCCATACATCTACTGTAGCTGTAATTCACTCAACTCAACATGGTCTACAATAAAACTCTACATCCATACATATACTGTAGGTATATTTCTCTCCATTTGGACTAAAATAAAACTCTACATCCAATCATCTACGGTAAGTACATTTCTCTCCACTTGGTCTACAATAAAACTCTGCATCCATACATCTACTGTAGATATATTTCTCTCCACTTGGGCTACAATAAAACGCTACATCCAATCATCTACTGTAAGTACATTTCTCTCCACTTGGTCTGCAATAAACCTCTATATCCATATATCTACTCTAGGTATATTTATCTCCACTTGGACTACAATAAAACTCTACATCCATACATCTACTGTAGGTATATTTCACTCCACTTGGTCTACAGTAAAACTGTACATCCATACATCTCCTGTAGGTATATTTCATTCCACTTGGTCTACAATAAAACTGTACATCCATACATCTACTGTAGGTATATTTCACTCCATTTGGTCTACAATAAAACTCTACATCCATACATCTACTGTTGGTATATTTCACTCCACTTGGTCTACAATAAAACTCTACACCCATACATCTACTGTAGCTGTAATTCACTCAACTCAACATGGTCTACAATAAAACTCTACATCCATACATCTACTGTAGGTGTATTTCACTCCACTTGGTCTACAATAAAACGCTACATCCATACATCTACTATAGGTGTATTTCACTCCACTTGGTCTACAATAAAACTCTACATCCATACATCTACTGTAGCTGTAATTCATTCAACTAAACATGGTCTACAATAAAACTCTACATCCATATATATACTGTAGGTATATTTCTCTTCACTTGGACTACAGTAAAACTCTACCTCCAATCATCTACGGTAAGTACATTTTTCTCCACTTGGTCTACAATAAAACTCTACATGCATACATCTACTGTAGATATATTTCTCTCCACTTGGGCTACAATAAAATGCTACATCCAATCATCTACTGTAAGTACATTTCTCTCCATTTGGTCTACAATAAAACTCTACATCCATACATCTATGGAAGGTATATTTCTCTCCACTTGGTCTGCAATAAACCTCTACATCCATACATCTACTGTAGGTATATTGATCTCCACTTGGACTACAATAAAACTCTACATCCATACATCTACTGTAGGTATATTTCACTCCACTTGGTCTGCAATAAACCTCTATATCCATATATCTACTCTAGGTATATTTATCTCCACTTGGACTACAATAAAACTCTACATCCATACATCTACTGTAGGTATATTTCACTCCACTTGGTCTACAGTAAAACTGTACATCCATACATCTCCTGTAGGTATATTTCATTCCACTTGGTCTACAATAAAACTGTACATCCATACATCTACTGTAGGTATATTTCACTCCATTTGGTCTACAATAAAACTCTACATCCATACATCTACTGTTGGTATATTTCACTCCACTTGGTCTACAATAAAACTCTACACCCATACATCTACTGTAGCTGTAATTCACTCAACTCAACATGGTCTACAATAAAACTCTACATCCATACATCTACTGTAGGTGTATTTAACTTCACTTGGTCTACAATAAAACGCTACATCCATACATCTACTATAGGTGTATTTCACTCCACTTGGTCTACAATAAAACTCTACATCCATACATCTACTGTAGCTGTAATTCATTCAACTAAACATGGTCTACAATAAAACTCTACATCCATATATATACTGTAGGTATATTTCTCTTCACTTGGACTACAGTAAAACTCTACCTCCAATCATCTACGGTAAGTACATTTTTCTCCACTTGGTCTACAATAAAACTCTACATGCATACATCTACTGTAGATATATTTCTCTCCACTTGGGCTACAATAAAATGCTACATCCAATCATCTACTGTAAGTACATTTCTCTCCATTTGGTCTACAATAAAACTCTACATCCATACATCTATGGAAGGTATATTTCTCTCCACTTGGTCTGCAATAAACCTCTACATCCATACATCTACTGTAGGTATATTGATCTCCACTTGGACTACAATAAAACTCTACATCCATACATCTACTGTAGGTATATTTCACTCCACTTGGTCTATAATAAAACTCTACATCCACACATCTACTCTAGGTATATTTCACTCCACTTGGTCTACAGTAAAATCTACATCCATACATCTACTGTAGGTATATGTCATTCCACTTGGTCTACAATAAAACTCTACATCCATACATATACGGTAGATATATTTCTCTCCACTTGGTCTGCAATAAACCTCTACATCCATATATCTACTATATGTATATTTATCTCCACTTGGACTACAAAAAAACTCTACATCCATACATCTACTGTAGGTATATTTCACTCCACTTGGTCTATAATAAAACTCTACATCCATACATCTACTGTAGGTATATTTCACTCCACTTGATCTACAGTAAAACTCTACACCCATATATCTACTGTAGGTATATTTCATTCCACTTGGTCTAATTTAAAACTCTACATCCATACATATACTGTAAGTATATTTCACTCCACTTGGTCTACAGTAAAACTCTACATCCATACATCTACCGTAGGTATATTTCTCACAACTTGGTCTACAACAAAACTCTACATCCAGTCATCTACTGTAAGTACATTTTTCTCCACTTGGTCTACAATAAAACTCTACATCCACACGTCTACTGTAGGTATATTTCACTCCACTTGGTCTACAATAAAACTCTACATCCATACATCTACTGTAGCTGTAATTCACTTAACTCAACATGGTCTACAATAAAACTCTACATCCATACATATACTGTAGGTATATTTCTCTCCATTTAGACTAAAATAAAACTCTACATCCAATCATCTACGGTAAGTACATTTCTGTCCACTTGGTCTACAATAAAACTCTACATCCATACATCTACTGTAGATATATTTCTCTCCACTTGGGCTACAATAAAACGCTACATCCAATCAGCTACTGTAAGTACATTTCTCTCCACTTGGTCTACAATAAAACTCTACATCCATACATCTACTGTAGGTATATTTCTCTCCACTTGGTCTGCAATAAACCTTTATATCCATATATCTACTCTAGGTATATTTATCTCCACTTGGACTACAATAAAACTCTACATCCATACATCTACTGTAGGTATATTTCACTCCACTTGGTCTACAGTAAAACTGTACATCCATACATCTCCTGTAGATATATTTCATTCCACTTGGTCTACAATAAAACTGTACATCCATACATATACTGTAAGTATATTTCACTCCACTTGGTCTACAGTAAAACTCTACATCCATACATCTACCGTAGGTATATTTCTCACAACTTGGTCTACAACAAAACTCTACATCCAGTCATCTACTGTAAGTACATTTTTCTCCACTTGGTCTACAATAAAACTCTACATCCACACGTCTACTGTAGCTGTAATTCACTCAACTCAACATGGTCTACAATAAAACTCTACATCCATACATATACTGTAGGTATATTTCTCTCCATTTGGACTAAAATAAAACTCTACATCCAATCATCTACGGTAAGTACATTTCTCTCCACTTGGTCTACAATAAAACTCTACATTCATACATCTACTGTAGATATATTTCTCTCCACTTGGGCTACAATAAAACGCTACATCCAATCATCTACTGTAAGTACATTTCTCTCCACTTGGTCTGCAATAAACCTCTATATCCATATATCTACTCTAGGTATATTTATCTCCACTTGGACTACAATAAAACTCTACATCCATACATCTACTGTAGGTATATTTCACTCCACTTGGTCTAGAGTAAAATTGTACATCCATACATCTCCTGTAGGTATATTTCATTCCACTTGGTCTACAATAAAACTGTACATCCATACATATACTGTAAGTATATTTCACTCCACTTGGTCAACAGTAAAACTCTACATCCATACATCTACTGTAGGTATATTTCTCACCACTTGGTCTACAACAAAACTCTACATCCAGTCATATACTGTAAGTACATTTCTCTCCACTTGGTCTCCAATAAAACTCTACATCCACACATCTACTGTAGGTATATTTCACTCCACTTGGTCTACAACAAAACTCTACACACAATCATCTACTGTAGGTATATTTCACTCCACTTGGTCTACAAAAAAACACTACATCCAATCATCTACTGTAAGTACATTTCTCTCCACTTGGTCTACAATAAAACTCTACATCCATACATCTACTGTAGGTATATTTCTCTCCACTTGGTCTGCAATAAACCTCTACATCCATACATCTCCTGTAGGTATATTTATCTTCACTTGGACTACAATAAAACTCTACATCCATACATCTACTGTAGGTATATTTCACTCCACATGGTCTATAATAAAACTCTACATCCATACATCTACTGTAGGTATATTTCACTCCATTTGGTCTACAATAAAACTCTACACCCATACATCTACTGTAGCTGTAAATCACTCAACTCAACATGGTCTACAATAAAACTCTACATCCATACATATAATGTAGGTATATTTCTCTCCACTTGGACTACAACAAAACTCTACATCGAATCATCTACGGTAAGTACATTTCTCTCCACTTGGTGTAAAATAAAACTCTACATCCATACATCTACTCTAGGTATATTTCACTCCACTTGTTCTACAGTAAAAATCTACATCCATACATCTACTGTAGGTATATATCATTCCACTTGGTCTACAATAAAACTCTACATCCATACATATACTGTAGATATATTTCTCTCCACTTGGTCTGCAATAAACCTCTACATCCATATATCTACTATATGTATATTTATCTCCACTTGGACTACAATAAAACTCTACATCCATACATCTACTCTAGGTATATTTCACTCCACTTGGTCTATAATAAAACTCTACATCCATACATCTACTGTAGTTATATTTCACTCCACTTGGTCTACAGTAAAACTCTACATCCATACATCTACTGTAGGTATATTTCTCACCACTTGGTCTACAACAAAACTCTACATCCAGTCATCTACTGTAAGTACATTTCTCTCCACTTGGTTTACAATAAAACTCTACATCCACACATCTACTGTAGGTGTATTTCACTCCACTTGGTCTAAAACAAAACTCTACATCCATACATCTACTGTAGCTGTAATTCACTCAACTCAACATGGTCTACAATAAAACTCTACATCCATACATATACATTAGGTATATTTCTCTCCACTTGGACTACAACTAAACTCTACATCCAATCATCTACGGTAAGTACATTTCTCTCCACTTGGTGTACAATAAAACTCTACATCCATACATCTACTGTAGGTGTATTTCACTCCACTTGGTCTAAAACAAAACTTTACATCCATACATCTACTGTAGCTGTAATTCACTCAACTCAACATGGTCTACAATAAAACTCTACATCCATACATATACATTAGGTATATTTCTCTCCACTTGGACTACAACTAAACTCTACATCCAATCATCTACGGTAAGTACATTTCTCTCCACTTGGTGTACAATAAAACTCTACATCCATACATCTACTCTAGGTATATTTCACTCCACTTGGTCTACAGTAAAAATATACATCCATACATCTACTGTAGGTATATGTCATTCCACATGGTCTACAATAAAACTCTACATCCATACATATACTGTAGATATATTTCTCTCCACTTGGTCTGCAATAAACCTCTACATCCATATATCTACTATATGTATATTTATCTCCACTTGGACTACAATAAAACTCTACATCCATACATCTACTCTAGGTATATTTCACTCCACTTGGTCTATAATAAAACTCTACATCCATACATCTACTGTAGTTATATTTCACTCCACTTGGTCTACAGTAAAACTCTACATCCATACATCTACTGTAGGTATATTTCTCACCACTTGGTCTACAACAAAACTCTACATCCAGTCATCTACTGTAAGTACATTTTTCTCCACTTGGTCTACAATAAAACGCTACATACATACATCTACTGTAGGTGTATTTCACTCCACTTGGTCTAAAACAAAACTCTACATCCATACATCTACTGTAGCTGTAATTCACTCAACTCAACATGGTCTACAATAAAACTCTACATCCATACATATACTGTAGGTATATTTCTCTCCACTTGGACTACAACTAAACTCTACATCCAATCATCTACGGTAAGTACATTTCTCTCCAGTTGGTGTACAATAAAACTCTACATCCATACATCTACTCTAGGTATATTTCACTCCACTTGGTCTACAGTAAAAATCTACATCCATACATCTACTGTAGGTATATGTCATTCCACTTGGTCTACAATAAAACTCTACATCCATACATATACTGTAGATATATTGATCTCCACTTGGTCTGCAATAAACCTCTACATCCATTTATCTACTATATGTATATTTATCTCCACTTGGACTACAATAAAACTCTACATCCATACATCTACTGTAGGTATATTTCACTCCACTTGGTCTATAATAAAACTCTACATCCATACATCTACTGTAGTTATATTTCACTCCACTTGGTCTACAGTAAACTCTACACCCATATATCTACTGTAGGTATATTTCATTCCACTTGGTCTAAAATAAAACTCTACATCCATACATCTACTGTAGGTATATTTCTCACCACTTGGTCTACAACAAAACTCTACATCCAGTCATCTACTGTAAGTACATTTTCTCCACTTGGTCTACAATAAAACTCTACATCCACACATCTATTGTAGGTATATTTCACTCCACTTGGTCTACAATAAAACTCTACATCCATACATCTACTGTAGCTGTAATTCACTCAACTCAACATGGTCTACAATAAAACTCTACATCCATACATATACTGTAGGTATATTTCTCTCCATTTGGACTAAACTAAAACTCTACATCCAATAATCTACGGTAAGTACATTTCTCTCCACTTGGTCTACAATAAAACTCTACATCCATACATATACTGTAGATATATTTCTCTCCACTTGGGCTACAATAAAATGCTACATCCAATCATCTACTGTAAGTACATTTCTCTCCACTTGGTCTACAATAAAACTGTACATCCATACATCTACTGTAGGTGTATTTCTCTCCACTTGGTCTGCAATAAACCTCTACATCCATACATCTACTGTAGGTATATTTATCTCCACATGGACTACAATAAAACTCTACATCCACACATCTACTGTAGGTATATTGCACTCCACTTGGTCTATAATAAAACTCTACATCCATACATCTACTGTAGGTATATTTCACTCCACTTGGTCTACAGTAAAACTCTACATCCATACATCTACTGTAGGTATATTTCATTCCACTTGGTCTACAATAAAACTGTACATCCATA
>JAHLWY010000424.1:0-85348 GCA_020002185.1 Paraescarpia echinospica
TGGCATAAAAATTAAACTACTCAAAATATTTTAATAATTCTAGCTTTACCATATAGCTTAAATGCATGGCTACATTTCGTTCACTGGATGTATGCACATTCAGCCACCCAGTTATTTTCTAGTAGCATGGTGAATTTTTTTTTTTCTTCCCATTTTGACAACATACACATATAGTAATATTCCATCGATAATATAAAATGTGATGCAGTTATTATTAATGCACTACAATCAAGTCTTTTACCAATAAAATTATACCTTATTCATTCATTTATGACAATTAATATCAAAGTTATGACTTTCTTTATGGAACCTCTTAATTTTTCCTAATTGTGTGCACTACGGAAGTATGTCACACGCAGGGCTAAAATGGTCTTGGCTCAAAGTCCAGGTGCGGTTTTAAATAAGGTTTTTGCATGTGACAAACTGCGCAGAGGAAAGTCAGGGGTTAGGTCAAAAGTCGGGGTGCGGCTTTAATTAGGGGTGCGGCTACAAATACAGGATTTACGGTACGTAAACCAGTGGATGTCTTGTGAGATGATAACCTGAACATATCACTGTTGTAGTGTGAAGTTTACCTCAGGAAAGTCGCCGTTGGACTGCCCCCCGCTCATGTAAGTTGTGACCGCAGGCATTATGCAAAAAGAAATTATGAATATTGTGTTGGCGGTTTTATCGAATATCTCCGTATTATTACAATGTTCTGTATAATTTTCCCTCTTATGGAATTTTATATTTATGTTATGAGCTCAGTAAAGAAGTGTCAGTGTTGTGGAATTGATAACTGGTAAAATGCAACCTTTGCTATGATTTATTTATTTTATGTAATCACAACAATTACATTAATATGATAAATTAAAGTATTGTTTTCTTTCCACAACATTGACCTGAAATGACATATCAAAAGTGCAGTTTCACACAAGTTGAACATCAAAACATTATAACGCAAGTTTACGTGATCAAGTAAATATTAAAAAGTGACGTAGATATCTATATTTTTACCTTGAAATTCATCATTGTAAATCCATGTTATTTCAAATTTTCTGATGTTATTTCCTGTATGCTAGATAAACAGAATTGTACAAAAGAGGTAACATGCCATAGTTGACAGTAGAAAAGTTTGTTTTGAACAGAAATCAATCTAAAACGAGACAAAACAGATAATCACTGTGGCAGCCCCCATAATAATTTTATGAGATTTTGGATGTGACCTCACAAAGACGTCAGGACATATTTCTTTATAGGACCTGATTGTTCCACTTTCTAATCTGACGAAGGAACAACAGAACAATATTGTCACCATGGTACTCGACACAAGTGACGCTGAACTCGTGAGTGTGCCAATCATCCTATCGTCCTGACGTCCGGCGTTATAACATCCCTTACTGTGGATAGATCACTATTAATTTTTCCATAGCCGTATGCAAAATAACAATTCAGTTTATACGTATTTGCAAAGAGCGCCAACAATTTCCAATAATTTGGGACCAGAATTTATACAAAATATGCGACAGAATGTCTAAATGCTTCGTGTGTTTGGCAGCCATTTTTGATGGCTTGATGGACATGTTGCTAGGCAACAGGTCATGATAGTTATGAGGCCTTCTGCATGTAATGTGAACACAATATATACCCAGAAATGTTCACATTAAAACAATTTTCATTAACGCACATCTGGATTGTCGAATATGTAAGTTTAAATGTAATTGTGCTGTTTTGTCCACCAGAAGGCATCAGACCTGCATGTTCTCAGTCGTCTGCTGGCTGCAGAGGGGGCAGAGGGTGATGTGGTGCTTGTAGCCACCCTTGTTGACGAGGACAACAGACAGAAGGTGTCAATTGTCTTGAAGGATGGAGGTCAGTTCTTGAACACTTTAATGATTGGGAATACCCTGCGTTTTTCAGATATCCGTGGGCAGCTCAGATCAACTATTATGTAGTACCAATTTTTGTGTTAAGCTCTTTAACTTCGGCAAGTGAGGAATGTTTCTCTGTAGCTGCATGTAAAATGTGGAATGAACTCCAATCGCTGTAAAATCAAATGATGTAGGTCGTCTTATGGAAGAAGAACTGTGACACTTCCACAGAAAACTCTGTATTTCAGCGATTAATGAAATATATAACAGAGCATTTATAGGTCGAACCACCTAAATAAAATGTAGTTATTAAGGCATGGGTGAGCTGTTCTAGAAGTAGATACTGAAGGACACACACTATATTTCAGCAGAAGTTTTAGTGTTGGCTTTCTCGTACACAAGAACATCAAAAACACAATACTAGGATACTACCCAGTTTCCAGCAGACTCACATCCATCCGCCTCAAAGCATCCATATTTAACACACCGTAGTACAGGTCTATGCTCCAATTGACTTCTTCTACAGCCAGCTTCAGAAGATTAATGACAACGTCCCTAAGAGACATTCTAATTGTACAAGGAGACTGGAATGCCAAAGTAGGCATTGACACGCACACAGATTGGGAAGAAAGCTATGGACCCTTCTGTAATGCTCCCTTCAATGAGAGACGACTGAGACTCCTTGAACTTGCCAGCTACAACAACCTAGTCTTAGCCAACACATTGGCCCCGCACAAAGCATCCAGAAAATGGACCTGGCATGCTCCTAATGGACAACACCACAACCAGATTGATTACATCATGGTCCAAAGCAGATTCTGGTCAAACATCAACATAGCTCAAACATGCAGCTTTCTTGGTACAGATATTGGAAGCGACCGTGACATGATAATGATGAATTTTTAACTTCGGCTGAAGAAGATTAGAAGACAGAACACCAGAATAAAGTATGATCTATAAAAAGCTCAAAGACCCAACATTGCAGAAGAGTTCAAAGCAATGATAGGTGGGAAATTTGCTCCACTTGTCTTAGGCAGGGAAGAAGTAGAAACTATAACAATTTCAACACCGCAGTGACTGACACAGCCAACAAGATCCTTGGAAAACATCGCCACAAAAAGAAACTCTGGGTCACAGGAGATTTGCTGGAAATGTGCGATAATTGGAGACGGCTGAAGAAAGACTAGAGCACCACAGAAGGTGCAGCTAAGTAGAGAGAGATTAACAGCACAATAAAGAGAGGCATAAAGGGAGCCAACGAAAACTGCATCAAGGAACAATGCAGTGAAATAGAAGATAACAACAGCAAAAGGACATCCCATATTATTAAAGACCTCACACAGAATAAACAAACAAAAGCCACCAGCATACAGGACAAAGCTGGGATACTGCGCATGGAAGAAAAGGACATTATTAATAGATGGACAGAACACTGCTCCGAACTTTACAACCACCAGTCAAAGGGAATCCTAGGGGAAATCTAAAGAGGGGAAAGCAGCAGGAGTTGACAACATTCCACCAGAGTTGACACAAGCTGGAGGAGATGCCATGATAGATGGGCTCACAATGATACGCAACACAGTTTGAGAGTCAGGAGAGTGGCCCACAACATGGACACAATCACTTATTATCACACTACCCAAAGAGGGTAACCTACAGCTGTGCAAAATCACCGTACTATTAGCCATCTAAGTAAAGTAATGCTGAAAGTTATTCTAAACAGACTAAAGCCACTAGCAGAAAACATTATCGCAGAGGAACAAGCTGGCTTCTGGGTAGCGGGAAGTACAACTGAACAGATTTTTAATCTTCGAATTTTACGCGAAAAATATCTCCAACACCAACAAGACATTTACCATGCTTTCATTGATTTCAAGAAGGCCTTTGATAGAGTATGGCATGCAGCTCTCTGGATTACCATAAAGAAATACAACATCAGCCACTACCTTATACATGTCATCGAACATGAGAAGGTCAGCAGTGTAATTCTTCTTAACACAGGGGAATGGTTCACACACCACAGTCGGAGTCCGGCAAGGCTGCCCTCTCTCCCCAACACTCTTCAACATCTTCCTCAAACGCGCACCATGGCAGATACACTTGAAGATCATATAGGCACAGTCAGCATTAGAGGAAGAACGATCACAAACCTGCGATTTGCTGATGACATCGATGCCATAGCAGGAGACGGACAAGAACAGGCCAATCTAGTGAAATGTCTGGACAAAACCTGCAGACTATGGGATGGAAATAAATGCAGAGAAAATAAAGGTAATGACTATCAACTCAAATGGCATACAAGCACAGATACACGTTAGTAAGAAAGAACTAGAGTCGGTTACAAACTTCAAATATCTCAGTGCAATGCTATAGGAAGAGGGATCAAAACTAGAAGTTCTTTCAAGAATTGCACAAACCTTTGCTGTACTTGCAAGACTAAAACCAATGTGGCAAAACAACAACATCACCCTGAAAAATAAAATATGACTAATGTGTGCACTTGTCATATCAATCTTTCTGTACGCTTTTGAGACATGGACCCTAACAGCAGAACTAAAAAGAAGAATACAAGCTGTGGAAATGAGATGTTACCAACAAATCTTGCACATCCCATACGCAGGCCATGTCACAAACGAGAAAGTGAAAAATATAATCACTCATTTCTTATTGTATTAGCCAAGTAACCCAGCGTTATCCGAGGAAAAAGGCAGTTGCCTGTGCTAAAACTGTTTTGAAATTCTGACCCTTGAAAACCCCACCACCCAGACGAATTAAAAAAATCTAAATCTAAGGCCACACACAAAATGTCAGCCCCACACATGCGAAACTAACAGAGATATGGGTTCACAGACAAACAAACAGAGAACTGTATTATTTTATAATATAGATATGGCTGTGGATATGGAACAGTTTGTTTACAGAATATATAAATGACGTGACTGGCGGAATGTGTTGAAAAATAAAATTGACAGATATCTCAGAAACACATAGAACAATAATTTATAGACTCTTGATAGGCTGATGACTTACTTGTCCACATGCCATATGTATAGTTTTATAACGCGTCTCTTTGTTTGTAGTTGGGTACATCCCTATACGAGGCGTATCTTGGCATGATGAGACCCATTACGATGAGTGGTCGTAATGTGTGGGGTGTGGTAGTGTAGTGGTTTGGGCGTCAGGCTCAAGTGATTCCGCAGTAATTGCAGCGTGGCTGAATGCTTCCCAGAGAAGTTGAGTTGGTGTTCAATTGAACAGGTCTGCCAGGGAATAAAGAGTAAAGCGGTTTGAGCAGTCCTAAGGACTGGATATGAAGATGGTGGGAATCAAGGCAAACAGCTGGGAGACAGCTGCTGATGATCACACTCATTGGAAGTCGACCATTAAAACAGGCATGAGAAGAGAAGAAGACACAAGAACAACACAACTGGCTGAGAAGAGGGACCACCGAAAGCAGAGGTCTACCAATCCTTCTCAGCCAACTGCCTGTGTCTGCCACAAGTGCGACAGAGACTGCCACGCCGGAGTGGGACTTTTAAGCCATTCCAGGCAGCGTACATCACCAAATTGTCATTCATAATGCAAACCATTGTCTAGCAAGACAGAAGGATGCCTACTAGGACTGGATACTGCGCTATGTCAGAACTTACCTTTTTGTAACATGTGTCTTAGAGACACATTGTTTCATTCCTGTAATAACCGTGTTCCAAGGACAGGCAGGAAACTACGAGGCTAGACACAGGCACAATCACTGGGCTGTAAGAATAACAAAGACTGCATGTCCTCACCTCTTACAGAGACAGCTTTAAGGAAGAACAAGGACTGAAACTGCTATTCAGATGTTGCAAACATTGCCAGGTTAAGGCAAACACCAATGGCTACCTGCATACCTTCCTTGGGCTTATACAGAAACGCTACAACTTTGACTTTTGAAAGAATCGTATTTAACAACCAGTTCATAGACCGTATTCCTTTCAACTTGACATCATGATCCCTCCATATTGTTACAGCTACAATTATATTAGCACCAATGTTGCATACATTTACAGTTAACAAATACATTGTAGTGATTTTATTTGTTACAAGGTACACTAATGCTAATTTTCGGTTCATGATTTAATATCTTGCAGTTATAAAAGTTCAATTAAATGTTGTTCTGGCTGTTTTAAGTTTTCTGAAAATGAGTCGATGATTGTAACTAAACCTTGTTACGATTGCCGTTACCAGATGCCGCCACCAGTATTCCCACAGATTCAGCTGGAGGATATCACAGGACCGCAGAAAGGAAACGTTGTCACTGTAGAGTTTGAAGTCAAACAAGGCAATGTGGTACGTTAGGTCATATTTACATACCGGGTACTCTCATTTTATTAATTTCAAAATATAGTTTTAAGTAGAATACTTTAAAAATAACTTCGTTTTTATATATTGTGCCCAGTATGAAGCATCTGGAAACCGTTCCACTGCCGTTCTTGTGAGCTTATAAGCCAGATTTTGTTCTTTAAAATCAGTTTTGCTCAGTGTCGCTCCTTAACAATGATCTTGAATAATGAAAACTATCAACACCAAGATGAGCCACCGGGGTATTTTCGCCAGTGTGTCACGGAAATAGTATCCTCAGTTATACAAATGAATACAAAAATTTTAGTTACACCTTAAATTTTACAACAGATTCTTTAATGATGTATTTTCCTTGTGAGTTCATTATTTTAGTGAAGCAGTCCCCTGATCTAGCCCACCTGATCTGTTGTTAAAAATGTGTTTCGCCTCCCAGAATGATGAGTCATTGAGGGCCGCCCACGAGGCATTCAGCGCCCTCTTAGTGGCGGAACTGAACCGCATGGCGAGGGAGAAACACGTGCCTGACGTTGATCCCGAGGCATCCAAGCGGCAGCGACGGGAGGTGATGGAGGAGGATGTCTTCAAAGCTGAGGATGTCACGTACGTGGCGCCAACTCCTCGTGTCCAGGACGGCAAGCTGCAGTTTGTCACGGTCGTTGACGACGGACGTAAGTAGAACTGTTTTTTTGTATTGTTCCTAGAGTCAGTACTAACATTGGAACCAGGGCTTTTTCTGTTGTTGTGCTAACTCTGGAAAAAATGCTCCCTACTAGTGTTAGATCAGTTGAACATATTACACAATTTTACCAACATTTATAACCTGTATATCCACCATTTGTGTATCCTTCCATCTATTGACAACTTCAATACTACTTATCGATTTGAGTTTGGCCAGCTCTTGTCTTGATGTGCATATGAGCTTGGTTTCCAAGGATTTAGGTGCAATAGAAGTTATCATATTATTATTATACGTTGAATTCAATTTTTTTTATAATGTAACCGGTCAGAACGGTTGAGACCTAAAGGTACATTTTGGTGGTGTAGAGTTATGAGCATCATGTTGAACGACAACATTCTAGTTTTACAACGATACCAGTGCTATCTGTGATTCAACACACAGTTCATGGGTTGGTGGTGTAGAGTTATGAGCATCATGTTGAACGACAACATCTAGTTTTACAATGATATCAATGCTATCTGTGATTCAACACACAGTTCATGGGTTGGTGGTGTAGAGTTATGAGCATCATGTTGAACGACAACATCTAGTTTTACAACGATATCAATGCTATCTGTGATTCAACACACAGTTCATGGGTTGGTGGTGTAGAGTTATGAGCATCATGTTGAACGACAACATCTAGTTTTACAACGATACCAGTGCTATCTGTGATTCAACACACAGTTCATGGGTTGGTGGTGTAGAGTTATGAGCATCATGTTGAACGACAACATCTAGTTTTACAATGATATCAGTGCTATCTGTGATTCAACACACAGTTCATGGGTTGGTGGTGTAGAGTTATGAGCATCATGTTGAACGACAACATCTAGTTTTACAACGATATCAGTGATATATGTGATTCAACACACAGTTCATGGGTTGGTGGTGTAGAGTTATGAGCATCATGTTGAACGACAACATTCTAGTTTTACAACGATACCAGTGATATATGTGTGATTCAACACTCAGTTCATGGGTTGGTGGTGTAGAGTTATGAGCATCATGTTGAACGACAACATCTAGTTTTACAATGATATCAGTGCTATCTGTGATTCAACACACAGTTCATGCGTTGGTGGTGTAGAGTTATGAGCATCATGTTGAACGACAACATCTAGTTTTACAACGATATCAATGCTATCTGTGAGTCAACACACAGTTCATGGGTTGGTGGTGTAGAGTTATGAGCATCATGTTGAACGACAACATCTAGTTTTACAACGATACCAGTGATATATGTGATTCAACACACAGTTCATGGGTTGGTGGTGTAGAGTTATGAGCATCATGTTGAACGACAACATCTAGTTTTACAACGATATCAATGCTATCTGTGATTCAACACACAGTTCATGGGTTGGTGGTGTAGAGTTATGAGCATCATGTTGAACGACAACATTCTAGTTTTACAATGATATCAGTGCTATCTGTGATTCAACACACAGTTCATGGGTTGGTGGTGTAGAGTTATGAGCATCATGTTGAACGACAACATCTAGTTTTACAACGATATCAGTGATATATGTGATTCAACACACAGTTCATGGGTTGGTGGTGTAGAGTTATGAGCATCATGTTGAACGACAACATTCTAGTTTTACAACGATACCAGTGATATATGTGTGATTCAACACTCAGTTCATGGGTTGGTGGTGTAGAGTTATGAGCATCATGTTGAACGACAACATCTAGTTTTACAATGATATCAGTGCTATCTGTGATTCAACACACAGTTCATGCGTTGGTGGTGTAGAGTTATGAGCATCATGTTGAACGACAACATCTAGTTTTACAACGATATCAATGCTATCTGTGAGTCAACACACAGTTCATGGGTTGGTGGTGTAGAGTTATGAGCATCATGTTGAACGACAACATCTAGTTTTACAACGATACCAGTGATATATGTGATTCAACACACAGTTCATGGGTTGGTGGTGTAGAGTTATGAGCATCATGTTGAACGACAACATCTAGTTTTACAACGATATCAATGCTATCTGTGATTCAACACACAGTTCATGGGTTGGTGGTGTAGAGTTATGAGCATCATGTTGAACGACAACATCTAGTTTTACAACGATATCAGTGTTATCTGTGATTCAACACACAGTTCATGGGTTAAAAACAAGACATTTTCTATAAATAAGTTACATTAAAACAACAGTTTTAGAAAACATCTGTGAATCACTTAGAGACCCAAATTAATTGAATCAGTGGCAATAACTGTGTGAGAGCGTCACTACACAAGACTGTACTAGTGCTAGTGTGAAGGGTGATGCGAGTGCGTCTGTTTACAGAGGGCAATGTGGCATCGCAGGCTGACATATTGGCAGCCATTGAGAACCTCAACAACACAGGCAAACTACCAGTGAGTATACACACTTGGTCTTGGACAATGTTTGTTTGTATTCATCTTCTGACATCTAGCAAACTG
This sequence comes from Paraescarpia echinospica, assembly GCA_020002185.1. Classification (NCBI taxonomy): domain Eukaryota; kingdom Metazoa; phylum Annelida; class Polychaeta; order Sabellida; family Siboglinidae; genus Paraescarpia; species Paraescarpia echinospica. Next base: position 9,356 of record JAHLWY010000424.1, read on the forward strand.
CCACACTCGTGATGTGATAAGAAGTAGAAAACAGAAATGGAAAATAGCAAAACTGTACCAAAAAATACTTATTAATCTTATGTAGTGATATAGCTATTCATTTTTTATTTTAATATATATATATATATATACGTATTCTTATACTTTTCTTATAATTCCATGAATGTTTTTATACCACTTTTGGTATCATTTTTTTATTTTCCATTGACAAATTTGGTATCGGGTAAATGCCACTAATGATACGCAACATCTGACATATGAATAGTACATCTGTCTTTTATGAAATAACATTTAAGTTGTTCAAATGTTGGTTTCTGACCCATTTAAAAACCCTATTTCTCCCCACAGCCTAACCAGGCACTGTTGACATTGTATGGCGGTATGCCCGCTGACATGGAGGTGACCGTGGCGCCCCCTGCCGCACGCACCGCTCCCAGTGGCGCCACCACGTGGGACTCACACATGGGTCTGTTCCTCGCTATTATCATCCTCGCTACCATCTGCTTTATCATCCTCATCATCGGCTTCATGTGCATCAAGTACCGGTCAAGACGTGGCTTGTGTAATCGTAAGGACGATGAGGTAACACTAGTAACTGTACTAAAACTATTTATTGCATATATTTTATACATTTTGTATTCATTAATTATATTTATTTTTTATTATATATTTTGTTAAATTTTTATTCATTAATTTTATGTTTTTGTTAGTAAATTTTATTCATATTTTATTGATTAATTTGATGGGGAGCTGTGCAAAAACATTGATGGAAAGAAAAAGAAAACAGAAATGGAGGAGCAGTATTGAGGCCGGTCTCACCCTGGACGTCCAGAGAGAGAAAAGAACAACACTATTCATTTTATGTATTATACATATTTACTTTGTTTATTGTAATCTTTTAGAACATATGATATCATGTATTTTAGTTATTTATAAACCATTAGTTATTAATCATAATGTAGTTTATAGGTATTGATTTTATATTTTAATACTTTATAAAATATATTATGTATTTTAGTTATGTATAAGAAACATCATGGACGCATCTATGTTTTGACGTCAAATGAAAACATCTTTCAGTATCATTAATGGTAGGACTGTCAGAACATGTATATAACATTAACGAGGCAATAATAACCAACCACCTTTCTCCCCGCCAGGCGCCGATCGACCCTGAACTCTGCGGCTGAAAGTACCCAATAGTGATTGAGAACCCAATCCCGGACTCTGAGATCATGAAAGGAGAGGCCCCAATGACGGAGAGCGCCAACCCCGCAATGTCCTACCCCGTGAGTAAGAAGGATGAAGACAATGGATGGGTGGTACCCCTTGATCAGCCGAGTCCTGCCGAGAGGCAGAAACCAGACACAGAGAACACAAAGTTGTAGATAACTCACACCGGGTGGTGTGACTGTCCCCTGGGGGTGAACTAAAGACCATCTTAATTACGTGACTGTGAAGTCTTTGAGGATGTTGTGCTGTTGTCACCTGTGTAGGTGACTTAATGTTTTTTACCCAGATAAGGCTACGTCAAGGTATTACAACTGTCATGTAATAAGTGTCAAAGTTTGAAAGGTAGCATCCTGTGGCAGGTAGACACTAGGTGTGGTGACGATGTCCAGAAAGGGAGTGAAGGCATGACGAGAACTACATGCAGTAATGTAATTAAGATGTGTCATGTCTTTATTAAATAAACTGTACATTAACTGTAATTAATATATCTTCTAAACAATTATCACTACTACAATAAATGTTCATTTATGAAGGTGTTTTTGTCTGCTTTATATCTAGATCTTTATAAAATTTCTGTAAATCATTCTTGAAATACACACTATTTTATGACAGCTTCGACATATCCAGACTTGGTGAACTGCTGGAGTATTTAAAACTGCGTCTAGTTTAAAAGACGGCAGTCAAACCCTCTGCTTATGTTCTCCAGTTGGTATGAACGATTGGGTGAACCAGGATTGGTTTCACTCTATGAAAATGGTTGTTTCCCCAAGTGTGGTGGATGACTGCAAATGCTACAACGTAGGTTTCGCAAAGATGTTAAAACCAGACGAAACGTTGAGGTATTTTACAAAGTATTTACTAGTGCATTTAAACTGTTTTTGTTCAGGCAAGCGTGGATGGGAATGCGTGAAAAGGTGAATGTTAGTCTGTTGGTGTCATTAGTTTGAAATGTTGTGTTATGCCAAAATGTCAGGTTGTTGCGAAACATGAATGTTAGAAGAAGCGTTGCTACGGAAAGGCTTTGTGCAAGTATGATACAGTTGAAAGAAACTGTTGAACTACCAATCTTTTCAAAGGCAAACGTGGTGCTGGTTGTATAGAAATGCTTTTCTGAAATACCGATCCGATCCACTTAGTACGTCATCGTGTATTAGCTGTGTGTAGTCTTGCAAGGAGTTTGTTGTAAAATAGACGGCAGTGCCAAAGATCTTTTTAGGGAACTTTATTAGCCCATCCTGTTGTTTTATCGAGGTAGTAATTATGTAGTAACATACTAACATAACTCATGATATGAGAGATGATCGTCGATCGGTTGATATGAATGTCAGCGACTTAGCGTTTACATCAGGGAACTAGTAAGATGAACAGTTAAATTTTTGTTTCTCTGTTACCTCGTGTTGTTCCTGTGTAGTAAAGCTGGATGAAGAGAAATATGCTAGTAATGCTAGTTTCTGGAACCATGTCTGTAGAATCTCTCAAAACGGGACATAAGCCTTGCCTTGCATTTGTTGTAGCCCCGTTATTGTGTGATTTTAAACAACTGTTACCACCTAGCTGGCAAAATAGGAATTAGTGTATTTAAATGTTCATGTATAAAACGTCCAGCTGGCGAAAGAACAACATCAAGTTTTAGGATTTTTAAATGCTGGTTGCCAATATCTGGTCGAGTAATTTCTCGAGTCAAATGGCATGACGAGCTAATACAAATACAAGAATATGCTATGATTACGCTTGTACAATCGTCTCCGACGTAACAGGATATATTTATAAATATATTTTAGCCATAGCAACAAAACTACATATATTACTGTATCTTACAAGTGTGTGTACTAAATTTTGATCAGATACCGTTTTATATTTTCCTCTTTTTGTACAAATGTGTAACAATTTGTTGCTATGTGAACACATGCATGTGGATTACCACGCCTGCATGGTTGTGGAATCTGGTTGTGGTATAGTTCCTTTGGTTTTGCAAAACTACGTATGTAATTTAGCAGTAGAGATTAATGATAAAACACAACCTGACTGTGAACTACGTTATTCTGGAGCTGGATGAGCTATTTTTGAATACGGCTTTTTGTGTTTCCTCATCAAGCTTCTTCTGAAAAGTGAAATAAACTGATATGATTGACCTGCTGTCTGCTGTTTCTATTTGATAGCCTCTTTAGGTAGACCCTTAGTGAACACCTATTCTAGTATCACTCACAGCTACACCAACATTCACAACACCACCACGGCTCACATAATAGGTATAACCGCATTGTCGGCCACCATTAGATGCCGAGTTGGCACTAATACGCTTTGTAATGTTCAGGAAAGATAGAATAGGAAGAAGGGGAGGTGGAGTTACTTTACATGTTAAAGAATCTATTCAGGCTTACAAAAAAGCTGTTTGATGTAACGTAGTTACAGGAAACTCAACGTTAACGGTGGGGTTAGTTTATGAAAGTGCAAACATAAGCACAGAAGAGAATGAGAAAGTATAAAACGCTATAAGGGAAGTAAGCAAATGGGACTATTATTATGGGAGATTTTAACCATGGTCATATACAATGGAAATCTCTACACAGTACGGGGACTGAGGACCACAAGTTTTTAGTACAAAATAGTTTCCTTTCTCAACATGTGCTAGAGCCAACCACGGGTGAGAATGTGTTCGACACAGTTTTGTCTTCACAGAATGAATTGGTTGACAATGTCAAATTATGTGAGCCACTGGGAAGTAGTGATCACAACCAGATACATTTTACCATCAAATCAGAAAGAAATAATAAAAAGCAGTTCAGGAGAAATTTCCACAACGGAAGATATAAATTAAGCCACAGAATAAGATGTTTACGTTACGACTTACTCAAAATATGGTCAGTTAGACTCGTCAAAGTGCTTTAGCCTCCAACCGTAGCAGACCTGTTCATTCCTGCCACAACTCAATGTCTCTGAGAAGTATTCAGCAATTACTACACAGACTTCCAATCGAGTGATATTAGAGGTACTCATGAAGACAACCAAGAGAACTGAGGCAATAGGGAATGAACAAAATTGTCCATGTTTAGAAAATGCAAAATGAGGATTTGAACCGTAGATCGCTGATGGTCTACTGGCTCTGCTGCTGCGCTCCACGGGGTTTGTGCATCAAGATTATTTAACAACAAACAGAATAAACCTGTTAACTGGCCTAATGTTTATTGCCACGTTTGTAACTCGGATGTCTAAGTGTGGAAGTACTGGTTGTGTTTATGTGCAACGCAGAGGAAGGCAAATGAATGAAGTACCGAACATTCCAAAATCAATCTACAATTTTTATTCTTTCTAATATAGACCACATGAAACACTAAAATCAACAAATGTGTATCAACAGATCACCGATGTAGCATTGTGGCGTTTCAAGGAGTCTACAAACAGTGGCTTCATTTAGATACACTGAACAAAACATTTGTTGGAGTTTAACCAAGGGACCTGTTACGTCCTGGTCACACAAAATTCAGTGTTTTAAAAATAACTGAGATATTAATTAAAACTAATGAAAGCTTTGCAAATCAAAGTACTTGTGGTACAAAGTTATCAAGAAATTGTGCGATTTAAAATGAGAATTCACACAAATTACCTGTGTCAGCCTGAGAGGTGTAACACTAAATCATAGTAAACACCCGAGTTCCCTACCTTCTTCAAAGAAATGTCATTAATCATTGGCTCAGGCTATTTCTCGAGCTGCTCGATAAATAACTCCGAATCTTATCGTTATTTGTCGAGCAGCTCGATAAATAACGCAAACTTCGTTCGTTATTTATCGAGCAGATCTGGACGTGCATGCATGAGCACTTAGAAACATTTACGTGGACATACTAATTGTCTGAAGTAAATCCGAAGCTGTTGAATCATTTCGTGGGTGTATTTGTCCGATCTGGTAGGAAATGATGACTTTTCTTATTCGTCGAACTGCTCGAGAAATAACGCCGACTTCGTTCGTTATTTATCGAGCAGATCTGGACGTGCATGCATGAGCACTTAGAAACATTTACGTGGACATACTAATTGTCTGAAGTAAATCCGACGCTGTTGAATCATTTCGTGGGTGTATTTGTCCGATCTGGTAGGAAATTATGACTTTTCTTATTCGTCGGGCTGCTCGAGAAATAACGCCAACTTCGTTCGTTATTTATCGAGCAGATCTGGACGTGCATACATGAGCACTTAGAATTGTTTACGTGGACATTCTAATTGTCTGAAGTAAATCCGACGCTGTTGAATCATTTTATGGGTGTATTTGTCCGATCTGGTAGGAAATAATGACTTCTTATTCGTCGAGCTGCTCGAGAAATAACGCCGACTTCGTTCGTTATTTATCGAGCAAATCTGGACGTGCATGCATGACCACTTAGAATTATTTACGTGGACATACTAATTGTCTGAAGTAAATCCGACGCTGTTGAATCATTTCGTGGGTGTATTTGTCCTATCTGGTAGGAAATGATTACTTTTCTTATTCGTCGAGCTGCTCGAGAAATAACGCCGACTTCGTTCGTTATTTATCGAGCAGATCTGGACGTGCATGCATGAGCACTTAGAAATATTTACGTGGACATACTAATTGTCTGAAGTAAATCCAACGCTGTTGAATTATTTCGTGGGTGTATTTGTCCGATCTGGTAGGAAATTACTTTTCTTATTCGTCGAGCTGCTCGAGAAATAACGCCGACTTCGTTCGTTATTTATCGAGCAGATCTGGACGTGCATGCATGAGCACTTAGAAACATTTACGTGGACATACTAATTGTCTGAAGTAAATCCGACGCTGTTGAATCATTTCGTGGGTGTATTTGTCCGATCTGGTAGGAAATGATGACTTTTCTTATTCGTCGAGCTGCTCGAGAAATAACGCCGACTTCGTTCGTTATTTATCGAGCAGATCTGGGCGTGCATGCATGAGCACTTAGAATTGTTTACGTGGACATACTAATTGTCTGAAGTAAATCCGACGCTGTTGAATCATTTTATGGGTGTATTTGTCCGATCTGGTAGGAAATAATGACTTTTCTTATTCGTCGAGCTGCTCGAGAAATAACGCCGACTTCGTTCGTTATTTATCGAGCAAATCTGGACGTGCATGCATGACCACTTAGAATTATTTACGTGGACATACTAATTGTCTGAAGTAAATCCGACGCTGTTGAATCATTTCGTGGGTGTATTTGTCCGATCTGGTAGGAAATGATGACTTTTCTTATTCGTCCAGCTGCTCGAGAAATAACGCCAATAGATAGTAAGACCTGTACGATCTCAAAAGCCTACTTATAAAAAAGAATTTAATGACCACTAAACGATTCGGGCACACCGCTGAGTCAGCAATAATGCGAGACTAATCCTATGTATAAAAAAAGATCAAAGGCTTTGTGTTTGACACTAATGAGTTTGGGAAACCTACTTATAAAAAACGTGATTGATGAGCGATGTAATTTGATACTAATTGGATGATTGACAGTACACTAGAGAGATGCCACCTAGCGGTGAGTGCAGAGAGTATTTTAGTCCTAGCGATCAACGCCGTACCTAGAGCGCGCTGACGTAAGCAATAATGCGTTTATCGCGCTAACCACGCTAAAACCATGCAACGTTTCGTACTTTTAACGTAGTCCTCAACGCTGACGCAATGCGTTTGTAGATTCGAGAGGCCACCTAGCGGGGTAAAATGCCACCTAGCGGTGAAATATAACCGGGGTAAAACCCTGCATAATCGTTGGCGACGGTATAGCTCTCTTAGGAGAGTGTTCGCCTAGGGATCGAAAGGTTCCGGGTTTGAACCCTAGTCGCAACTTTTTATTAGTGTTGGTGGTATATAAGCGGTGACGGTAGCGGGTGATCGGTAGTCGGTACGATGTCGTCGCCTATAAGGTTTGGTGGATCGCGGTCGTTCTTGTCGAATATGTATATGCGTCGACTGTCGGCGTTCGGTCGGGGCTTTCGATCCGTCGAGCACGCCTATCAGTATAGGAAAGCGATATTCTACGAGGACGTGGAATGCGCCGAAATAATCAAAAGTTCGCTAAGTTCTTACGCAGCGAAACGACGCAGTTACGACATTCGACTAAAGAGAATGAGAAACAAATGGACCGACATTAGGGTGAAATGTATGAAGATGTTGTTGAGGAGGAAGTTTGACGGATCGAGCGATTTGAAGGCTGCACTGTTGGCGACCGGGGATGCCGAATTGGTGGAATGGATAGCGAGTAAGGAGGGTTTCTGGGGTAGCGGAATCGCGGGCGATCCGGGGAAGAACACGCTCGGTAAACTGTTGATGGAGTTGCGCGATGAGTATAAAAACGCGTAAAAAAGTGTTCGTCGTTCAGTCGTGAAAAATGAACGGACCGTCGTTGAAGCATCCTTTTACGTGTATAGTAGCCGGTCCTACGGGATGCGGTAAGACGACGTTCGTCGAGCGTTTGATACGTTACGACACTATGATCGATCCGCCGCCGGAGAAAATCCTGTGGTGTTACGGACAATGGCAGAGCGGCTATGCGTCTATGTCTTCGAAAATAGAGTTCGTAGATGGCCTGCCGGATCCGAAACGTTTAGACGGTAAAGCGAGAACGCTTCTAGTACTCGACGACCTCATGGAGGAGACCGATAGCCGGGTGACGGTGCTATTTACTAAAAAAAGTCATAATTGTAATACGTCGGTCGTACAATTGCGTCAGAACATGTTTCCGAAAGGGAAAGAAAACCGTACAATCAGCCTGAACGCTCAATACATAGTGCTATTCAAGAGTCCACGTGACGCGGGTCAAGTAGGTCACCTAGCGAAACAGATGTACCCGGGAAAGGTCAACTACATGATAGAGGCTTTCAAAGACGCGACGTCGTCGGCGTACGGCTATCTATTCGTGGATCTGAAACAGGAAACGGAAGAGGACATGAGTCTGCGTACGTGCATATTTCCGGACGATCGCCTTCAGTACGTATACGTACGGAAGGGTGGCGGCGGCGGCGGTGGTGGCGTCGGCGGACTATAAGAAGAGAGAGACGACGGGGCGTACGTTTATTAGTCGCTATGACGGGGCGCGTGACGGGAGCGAAGAGACGACCGAAGGTGGCGGGACCGACGAATCAAATAAAGAGACACATCGTCGCCCTGCAGCTGTTGGAGAGACATAGGCGGAACATCGCTCTGCGAAAAGCGCTACTCGCCCACGCGGACACCGGTCTCATTTGTAGTCTGTGCGATTGCGTGTACAACATTCTGAAAGGGAACGTGAAGTTGTCGCCGAAACAGAAACGCGTATTGTCGAAATACCGGGATCACCTGCGTAAACTCGTCGACAAACACGTGACGCGTAAGCAGAAGCGTGTCATCTTGCAAAAGGGTGCGGGTGGCTTTTTGACGGCCCTGCTAGCGCCGTTAGCGATTACCGTTATCTTGCCGCTGCTCAGACAGGTGTTCGGCGGTGGCGCCGGCAGCGGGTGATTGATGAAGTACGCGAAGAAGATGGCGTTGGTCGATCCACGATTGGTGGAAAGCCTTCTGCCACGCGTCGATCAGTCGTCGAGCACGCCTCGATCACGTGTGCTGAGTAGCCTTGACAGCGACATGAAGGACATTCTAGAACGTTCGGATTTATCGGAACGAGAAAAGGTAGCGTCGTACAATCAACTGCTGAGTCGGTACAATACGATAGAGGCGGCTCGAGCGGCGCAATCGGTACGCGTGTCGGTGGTGAACAGCGGCGAGACACCCGCGGTACCGGTGGCGCCAGCGGCGGCGGCGGCGCCACCATCGTCGGAGACGATAGAGCGCGAAATCGTAGCCAGTATGCCGAAAACGTTGAAAGAGAAGACGAGACTGCTGATCGAAAAAATGAAAGCCGATCCGTTGTCTCGATGGAACGATCGCGGTGAATTCGTGTACGACGGTAAAGCGATCGCGGGGAGTAATATGGTCGATCTAGTAAACGATCTCATGCGAACGAGATCGAAGACGACGGCGCCCGTAGGATGGCGGGAGTTCGGATTGCACATGAAGGATATGAATATCCCTATGGAATTCGTAGGCAACCCGCGCTATCGTTCGTACGTGGAGCGACGACGGACGCAGCTACTAGAAGAGAGGATGACGATGCCGTCGACGTCTAGTTCATCAGCAGCGCCGACTGAGCGGAGACGTCGTACTCGGATGCGAGGCGAACCTAAACGCAGATCCGCTTCGTTGGGCGTCACGGCGTGGGATACGTTGTCGTGATGACGTCACGACGCGCGATAATCATCGTCGTCTTCGTCGGTTTCATCATCGCGCTTATAGCGTTCTGTATCATCGTATCATCATCGTCGTCGTCGTTGTCGTCGTCATGGTGTCCGGGTGGAGTCGTCGTCGTCGTCCAAAACGAAAGCCTCGACAGCAACGAAACGTCGACGTCGACGACGACGACGAGCTGAATAACGCGTACTTCGATCCGAAACGGGTGGGGAGTTACGGAGGCGTCGACGCGTTGCACCGGGCGTCGAAGCTCCGACGTGGCTAACGTCGCAGGACGCCTATACCCTACACAAACCGGTTAGACGTCATTTCAAACGACGTCGCGTCATCGTGGGCGGTCGAAACCAGCAGTGGCAAGCCGATCTGGTCGACTTGACTAGACTGAAAACGCACAACGACGGTATAACATTCCTATTGACGGTGATCGATGTGTTTTCGAAGCGGGCGTGGTGCGTTCCGTTGAAGAATAAGTCCGGAGCGTCGCTCGTCGCGGCCTTCGAGCGCCTGCTGAACGACGACGACGAGATGCCGCACACGCTGCAGATCGATAAGGGGAGCGAGTTTTTGAACCGACCCCTGCAAACGTTGCTAATGAGTCGCGGCGTTCATCATTTCGTGACGCATAACGAGGAGACCAAAGCGAGCGTCGTGGAACGGTTTAATCGAACTTTGAAGACGCGTATGTGGCGCTATTTTACGAAACACGAAACGCTGCGCTACGTAGAGGCGTTACCGGATTTCGTGCGATCGTACAACAACGCCTACCACCGAAGCATCGGTAGGACGCCGGCGAGTGTCGACGCGACGAATCAGGAGGCCGTATGGCAACGACTGTACGGTGGCGGCGACGTCGAACGACGACGAAAACCGAAACTACGCGTGGGAGATCGCGTACGTATCAGCAAGACGAGGGGTCATTTCAAAAAAGGATACATGGCTAACTGGAGCGAGGAGCTGTTCACCGTCGTAGAGGTGCACCCGTCCGAACCGCCCGTTTATCGCCTCAAGGACGACGCCGAGACGCCGATAGAGGGCACCTTCTACGAACCGGAACTACAACGCGTAGTCGTTCCGAAAGACAAACTATATCGCGTGGAGGCGGTTCTTCGGCGTCGTCGGCGTCGTGGCGGCGGTTTGGAGGCACTCGTAAAATGGAGCGGATATCCGGCCTCATTCAACAGCTGGATCGACGCCGAGTCGCTCGTGGACCTATGATGAATCGTTGGACGCGTCACACCGGCTGCTGGCGACTGCACGAGGCGGGACTATGCAACGGATCTTCGTTCTTACCGTGTAAAGGTCCCTGCTGCATCGACAGCGCGCAGTGGCGCGACGATGTTCGACGAAGACGAAACTACCTCGAGTGGCGAGCGTCGAACGAACGCCGACGAATCGTCCGTCGTCGACGACGAGCGCAACGCGGACTCCATCGACGCTACAACAACAACCGCCGCCGAACCCGTTCCATGGCGAATCTGCGGCAACGAATGCCCTAAGGCCGAAATCGTGTTCCTCTGTCAGGTCGTCGTCCTGTACTTCGTCATCGCCGTTAGTATATACAATCTGACGAAAGGTCAAGGTGACTCGAACCTGTGGACGGCGCTGTTGAGCAGCTGTCTCGGTTACCTGCTCCCGAGTCCGTCTATGAGTGTCGGCGGCGACGGTCGACGACAACGCGATGGCGGTCTCGTCTGACTTTTACCTGACGCTGCCGAGCAACGCGTCTATGAAACGTCACCCCGAAAATACGTTGACGCACTACGTCACGACGTTGCCGCGACGTTTCGACCTGTCGGGGGAGTGGGAATGCGGCGCCGTGTCGGTACAGTATCCGCACACGTGGTACAACGTGAGAAAGAAGGACGCCTTCTTCTATCTGACTTGCGCGGCGGGCGAACCGGGTGTTTACACGCAGATAGACGAAAGCGGCACGACCGTGCTGATATATCGTCAGACGACGATTCCTCACGGTTTCTACAACAACGTTTATACGTTGTGCAACAGGATCAACGAGGCGCTAGAGAAATTACACACCAGGAAGGTCAAGGCCATGTTAGAATACTGCGCCGTCTCTAACCGCTTTACGTTACGTATGTCGGCGGGTGTCGAATTGATCATACCTCATTCGAGCCGTCTGAGGCACGTGCTAGGTTTCCATAGCAACACGATCATGAGTTTGTCCTCGTACGGTCCCGCGCCGGCGACGAGGCCCGTTATCAGCACGTCGCCCGCCGCGTACACGTTCGAGTACGAAGGTCGCAATACGGTGACCATGTCGGCGGGCATCGAGAGTCTGTACGTGTACACGGATCTCGTGGAACCGCGCGTCGTCGGTGACGTGTTCGCGCCGCTCCTTCGAAACATCGCCGTCCGCGGTGAGAACGGTGACGTCGTTTCGGAATCGTTCGTTCGCGTGCAATACATTAAGCTGATGCGGAATCAATTCGACGAGGTCGAAGTCGATATAAGAGACGATCGCGGCCAACCGATACCATTCGAGCAGGGGAAGGTGGTGACGACGCTTCACTTCAGACGTTGTAAATCGAAATTGTTTTAACATGTCGTCGAAGAACCCGTACGTGGACTACTACGTTCGTCAGGTCGGCGGGCAGCTGCCGGTCTTCGTCGGCGCTCGGGGTCAACGAGGTCACGGTCTGGGTAATCTCTTCGGGATTCTGTTTCGTAGCGCCATGCCGCTTATCAAGAGGGGCGCGATGGCGTTGGGAAAACGGGCGCTCAACACCGGCATGCACGTGGCGCGCGACGTCGTCGCCGGCGGCAATTTGAAACAGTCGCTAAAAAGGCGCGCGAAGGAGGCCGGCGCCGATATTCTCGACGGCCTATTGAATCCGCAGGCGCCACCAAAGAAGAAGAAGAAAAAGAAACAAACGCACCAGCGCCGTCCCCGCGGCGTCGTCGGCGTAAAGAGAGCGCGCTTAGCGGCGACGACCGTCAGTAGGCGGAAAAGAGCGCGTCGAACGGACATATTCGACGAGTAACGACGATGGAGCGCGCACTCGAGAACGGTCAATGGACCGTCTACCAGCCGTATACGGACCTTCGAGTGCGCTTCATAGTGGTGATGCCGCGCGGAGGAGATCCGACGGTCATCCTGCATACGATATTCAGTCAACTCGACGGAAGAAAAACCGCGGCGGCGGCGGCATAAAGAGAGCACGCCTAGCGGCGACGGTCGTCAGTAGGCGGAAGACGTCGATCGGACGACAACGATGGCGTTCGTGAACGGCTCGACGTGCGAGGGCGTGAAGGCCGAACTGGAGCTGTTCAGCGGACCGGTGACGCAGACGAGCATCGAGAGTAGTCATTGGACCGTCTACCAGCCGCTGACGACTCTCGACGCCGGCGGCCCTATCGAGTTCCTCGTGCCGGGTTCGGGCGAAGACTATACGGACCTGGCGAGCATTCAACTGTACGTGCGCTTCAAAGTGACGCGGGGGGACGGTACCGATCTGGCGGCCGCGGCCGCGGTGGCGCCGGTTAACAATTTCCTGCATTCGATGATCAGTCAAATCGACGTGTCGCTGAACAACACCCTCGTGACGCCGTCGACCAATACGTACGCGTACCGGGCCTACCTCGAGACGTTGCTAAGTTACGGTAGCGACGCGAAACGTTCGCATCTCACGGCGACGTTGTGGTACAAAGACACCGCCGGACGGATGGACACGCTCGGCAACGCCAACCTCGGCTTCGAGGCGCGACGCATCGCGACGGCCGATAGCCACGAGGTGGAGATGATGGGACGCCTGCACGTCGACGCGTTTATGCTAAGCAAACACCTACCGAACTGCGTCGACACGAAAGTGCGCATAGTGCGCTCGAAGGACGCCTTCTCGCTGATGGGCGCGCAAGCCGTACCGGGGTGGCGCGTCGTGCTGCAGGCGATTCGACTGCATGTTCGAAAAGTGAAGTTGAACCCGGCCGTCCAGATGGGACATATCAAAGCGTGGGCGTTGGGAACGGCTAAGTTTCCGATGCGTCGCGTCGACTGCAAATCGTTCTCGATAACGGCGGGCGCGCTATCGCACACGCACGAGAACCTGTACATGGGCGCGATTCCGAAACGCCTCTTCCTGATGATGATCGACAATGTCGCCTACAACGGCGACTACACTAGAAATCCGTTCGACGCGCGTCACAACGACATAAACTTCCTGTCGCTCGTCGTCGACGGACGTCAGGTGCCGAGCAAGCCGCTGCAGCCGGACTTCCCGCATAACCGGTACGTGCGCAGCTACATGAATCTCTTCCAGGCGACCGGAAAGGCGTTCGAGGACGAGGGGAACGACGTATCGCGCACGGACTTCGGCGCCGGCTACAGCATCTTCGGTTTCGACCTGACCCCCGACTGTTGCGACGGCGATCATTTCAACGTCGTGCGTCAGGGGTGCGTGGGCGTCGATATGCATTTCGAGACGCCGCTAGCGCGTCCGGTGAACGTCGTCGTGTACGCGGAATTCGAGACGGTGATGGAAATCGACCGGAACCGGAACGTCATTTACGACTGGTAACTATGGATACGTTTCAACTGATGCGTCGTCTGGAACTCGATACGTACGCTAAACGTATCGTCGTCGCCGTCGTGCCTAAAGACGCGCTACTTACCGCCGCCGCCGGCGCCACCACCTACCCGACGGCCTTCTTGTGCAACACCGACGACGGCAGCGAACCGGGACAGCACTGGGTGGCCGTCTACGTCGGCGCCGACCGACGAGGCGAGTACTTCGATTCGTACGGTCTGCCGCCGCTGCACGCCGACTTCCGCGCCTTCCTGCGCCGCCACTGCGGCGACGCGTGGACATACAACGACAAGCGCCTGCAGAGCGTCATCTCTAACGTGTGCGGACAATATTGCGTCGCCTACCTTCTCCTCCGATGTCGCGGGATGCCGTTGACGACGTTTCAGAACCTATTCGGCACCGATAGGGTGAACAATGACTGTCTCGTACACGATTTATTAAAACCTCATTAACCACCGCTTGTAGTAGAAGAAATAAAAACGAACAAATGATGTATACAATTGTTGGTGTTTATTATTACCCACACATACATACATACATACATACAGAAACTACCCCTAGGGGGGGTGGTGGGGGTTAGGTTAGTAGTAGACGAGTTAGACGAGTTTACGAGTTAGACGAGTTTACGAGTTAGACGAGTTTACGAGTTAGACGAGTATCGGCGCCGTAGTGACGCCGTCGTAGAGCACGCGGCGTTTAGCGTAGAAGTAGCTCAACGCCGCGCGCTCTTGAACGTACGTCAAAACGGACGAGTCTTTCACTTGGAAACCGCGGTTCCAGCCGACGCCGTTGCGACGGTCGCGCAGTACGGCGAGGAAGGTGTGCTCGTCGATGTCGGCGTTCTGGCGCTTGCTCAGTCCCTTCGTGCTGTACTTCGGACCGGCGACGCCGCCGAAGCAGTAGTAGGTTTTGCTGCACAGCGCCACGATTCCGTCGGCGCGCCACTCTTCTTTGAAGAGACCCGGCGTTCGACGATCGAACAGGCGTCGGCGCGCGCAGCAGGCCGCAGCGCCGTCCCACGCTAGTCCGGCGACGCGCCGTCGTACGTAGGCGTCCACGTGCGCGTCGCAGCATTCGGCCGGAAACCAGAGCGAACGATACCGGAAGTAGTGTTCGCGACGTTCTTCCGGTACGAGCGCGTCGACGTCACGTCCGGCTAGGGCTATGTACGCCGAGTCGGTGTCCATTGCGCAGTACTGGAAGAGCGGACGGGGAATGTAGGCGTCGACGAAATCGTAATAAAATTCCAGCATTCTCAATTTTGCGTACTGCAATACGAAATAGCCGATATGTATCGGCAGGCCGTAGACGATTTTACGCTTATTCAGCGCCACCTCGTACAGCGCGTCGTCGACGACGACGTCCAGTTGCCGGAAGCGCCGATTGTTGACGAGCATCGACGCGCCGACCGGCGTCGCGTACTTGATTTCCCGGTGCCGATCGACGCGCGTAATCGTTTTCCCGTAGGAACTGTTCCCGAGAAGTTTAAATGTATCGGCGATGATCGATTTGTCGGGATCGATATCGCCCTCGCGGCGCGCCGTCGAAACCGCGTCGCCGAAGCGGCGAAAGCACGCTATCGGCGCGTACTCGACGATCTGGTAGACGCACTCGACGACGAGCCCGTACGCCAGATACCAGCGTAGGAGCGGCGTCGCGAGCACGATCGCCGCGCCGAAGTAGCTACCGACGAGCGTGCGTTGAGGTCGCGTGAGGAGATCGTGCGACTCGGCGTAGTCGCGCATGAACGGGCTGAGATCGTCGCGCACGATATCGACGTTCTTGAATACCGGCTGCATCTCGGCGAACTTGTCGCGCAGCGCTTCCGGTACGGCGATATCGCACTGCACGAGGCCGAACAGAGAGCCGTCGCGCACCGCCTCCAGTATCGTCGAGAGCGTAATGGCGGTCGGCGGCGGTTGCCATCGTGACGCGTCGGGCGGCGTCGGCACCGCCGGCGGTTGCACGGCGTGCCACTGGCACTCCCACATTTCGACGACTTCGTCGACGAAACGGCGCAGGTAGGCGGTCACGGCGATCGTCGCGGCGTACAGCGTCGTCATCGGTTGACCGTTGACGGCGTTCGTCGTCACGTGCGCCTGACACGTCGGGCAGCCGTGAAAATAGCAGCCGTGAAATTGATACGCCGTTCGCGTGGCGGCGCACCAGCCGTCGACTCGGTGCTTTCCGATGCGCTTCTCGCGTCCGTTCAACTGGTGACGTATACGCGCGCCGGTTTCCGCCTCCACGCGCGTCAACCACTCCACGGCCATACGACCGTAGCGGTGCACGCGTTCCGCTCGAAAGGCGTTCTCAGCGCGTCGGCGCGTATACCAGCCCGTCGGCATCTCCTGCATTATCGCCCATAGATAGAGGCCGTTTGCGTCGAAGCCTACTATCGATCGGCACGGCGCGCCGCCGTCGCCATGAATCGACGTCACGTCGGCCTCGTGGTGGCGCGCGAAGTTGATCGACGGGCCGCCGACGATCTGCGCCTGCAGCAGACGGTGCAGATCTTTGTTCGGCTCGTTGAAGAGCGAGAAATGGATCGACTTCGGCAGGTCGTTGAACAGGTACAACAACGTCAACCCCGGTACGCTGATGGCGTCCTTGAACATGTCGATACGTCGGCGCCGATAGAAGGCGAACTGGCGATCGACGGCCTCGAGAAACGGCGCCACGTCACGATTGTTATACCACACAAGAAAATCGCGCATCGACGTCATGCCCTCGTCGCGCCACGCCGTCGCGCAAATCTCGTACGCCTCCGCGGAGATTCCCTCGCGTTTCAGCTGGCTGTAGAAAGCTTCGCGCGACGGCAGGGCGGTTTCGTCCAGAGGCGACAACGCGTCGATGTGCTCGTACGGGAAGTAGCCCTTCGTTGCCGAGCAACCGTACGCTTTCAGAAAGCGATCGTAGCTAACGCCGGGCGCGAGGTAATTCGTTATGTCCAGGAACTTCAACGTCGTCGTCGACAGGCACATGTAATTGTTCAGACGTTTAATGGTAAACGCCGACGACGTGTGCTGCGCGTCGTCGGTTATGAGCAGGGGGGGTCAAGTACTTTTTGACGACGTTCAAGTCATACTTACCCGAATTGAATCCCAATACGGGCATTTGTCGAAGGTACGTCCACAGCCGGTCGGCGAGAGTGGCGTACGGTGACGCGTCGGCGGCGTCGTCGCCGTCGTTGCATCGTCGCCGCCAGTCGGCGTCGAGCGCGTCGAGCGCCTCGAAGGTCGCGTCGTAGCGGGGACGTAGAATCGCGCACGCCGCCGCGCTCACCGCTTCCAGGTCGTCGATGAGGCGACGCGCGAGTTCCGACGAATCGCCGGTCGTGACGTAACAGCGCGCCGCTTCGTGACCGGGCACGTTCGACGCGACGCTCACGCTGAGCAGTTCGTGTCGCGCGATCCAGCGGCATTTGTCGCTATTCGTCGGCAGATCGTTATCGGCGAAATAGCACTCGAAATCGAACGTCGCGCGGTACGGGTAGTAGCGCAGGTCGTCGTCGTCGCCGACGTCGATGCCTTCGTCGTCGAGCCGCTCGAATACGGACGCCGTCGGTCGGTAGACGCCGCCGGGAAACACGTGACGAACGCCGCCTTCGCACGTCGCTTCGTGACGTCGTAAATCGCGCGCGCTCCGCCAGAGGACGCTGCCGCATTTCCCGCACTTGTACGTTTTCGTGTACGCGCGCCGATCGCTTATGTACGAGAAGTGCGACTCGTACAGGTTGACGTTCAGCGTCGTGCGGTGCGCTTCGCGCGATCGACGGACTAGTTCGGCGACGTCGTTCGTCAGTCGACGATAGACGACGACGTTGATGCCGAAAACCGTCTCCACGCGATCCAGTTCGTTCAGGCGCACCCCGCCGTTCGAGGTCGCCGTGTCGCGACGATACCGCGCGTGCAGACGTTTAGCGTGTTTCCTTAAACGGTTCGTATGGCGGATACTTTCGCCTCGTCGGTGACCTTGCAGGTGAAGGGCGATGCATCGGAAGAGACACAGATGGTCGTCGTAGGGTGCGCCTCGAACATCGTTCGTCAACGACACGATGGACCTGTTGAGGCGCACGTAGGCGGGAAGCGTCGTCACGCCAACGCAGCCGATAGGATGATTGATGATGACGTTCACGAAGTAGGTGGCGTTAGTTACGAGCTCGACGATCCATCCCGAGTCGGGACGCTGCGCGATGGCGTACTGCAGTACGTCGGTAGTGCGCACGGCGTCGAGGAATCGTTCGAATGAACGGCTATCGGTAACTAGGGCGGGTGTTTCGAGGAGGCGACCGCAACAGTTACACGAAGAATGAAAATATCGGTACCGACCCGACACCTTGTGACGTAATACAAAACCATAGCTTACGTTAATTTTAAACGCGTTCTTTTGCGCGCGAAACATTTCCCTCAGACGCGGTTCGAGTACGCGCGTACTCGTACAGGCGGTCATACGATAGTTGTAACGCGACTGTATGACGCCGCGCGCCACCGACGTCTCTATGCTACGCCGGTGCTCGTCTACGACACGCTGTAGATCGTCGGGCGACGGCGGCGCCCTAGCGGCGGCCTCTTCCTCCACCACTGATTCACTACTACTAGGAGGTGGCGACGAACGGCCACACTGCAGCCTCAGATGTCGTAGCATAGCGTAACGCGTGGTGTATACCGTGCCACATTTTGGACACTCTCGACGTTTTACGCATAGCGTTTCGTCGCCGCATTTTTTCGAACTCTTTACGTGTCGTTCTAACGTCGACTGCGTCGCGAAATAGCGCCCACATTTCGGACATTGCCATCTAGTAGGTGGTGGTGGCATTCTCATTAATGATATTTTTCGAGCGTCGCTATTTATAACGGCGACGGTGGCGGTGGTGGTGGTAAGTACACCCTAGCGGGAAGATTTTTCTAACCCTAGCGGTGGAATGTTCTAACTGTGTGGTGGTCCTAGCGGTGGTGATGGTTTTTCTAGCTAGTGTTTCTAACCCTAGCGGTGGAATGCGATTTTTCTAACTGTGTGGTGGTCCTAGCGGTGGTGGTGGTTTTTCTAACTAGTGTTTCTAACCCTAGCGGTGGAATGCGGTTTTTCTAACTGTGTGGTGGTTTCTAACCCTAGCGGTGGTGGTTTTTTCTAACTAGCGGTAATTTTTCTAACTAGGTAACTCGGAAACGGAAAGAACATTTTCAACGTTTTATTCGGTACTCTTACAACATTCAAACACAGCAGCGTGAAGCCTTCGTTTCGATAGCAAGCAAATGTTCTCTATTCTACTAGTGTTCGTTCATTCCAGTCCGCTCCGACGTTGCACGTACGTGTGCACGGCCGACTCGAGTTGCACGCGATTCATATAATCGCGCCAATTCGTTCCCAACAACCAGTTCGACACAAACTGGACCAAATACAATTCTCCTGCACGGCCCGTTTGCGGCTGCTGATCACCGGAAGAAATCGACACCGTAGTCTCGCTTAGTATATGCACTAGTCTCGTAAAACACGGAATGAGCGATCGACGTAGGAACGTTTCCATGACCTCGTTGAAATACCGCGTCACAATACAGCCCGGCTTAACGAAACGTTGCATGTAGACGCGATTCGGCCGTCCCGCGCGATAGCAGGCCATGTGAACGTAGGGGCAGCCTTCATTCGGTTCGCATAGCCCGCAATGATCCCGCGCCTTCTCCAGAACCATTTCGCCGATAGTCTCGGCGATGAGATCCATAGCCAGTCGTTCGTAACGTACGATCAACTGACTCCGGCTCGGCACGACGAGTTGCCGTTGACACGTCCCCAGCTCCTCCGATACGCTCCAGTACGGTCCCATCGTCGCCAGGCTGTCGTTATACGTCGGTGGAGGGGGGCGCGTTCGGGGCGAGCCCAGCGCCTCCTCGATTATCGCCTCCAATACGTGAGCGTCACGTACTCCTCCGCCACTACCCTACAGCACAAAGCAGTTCTACTCTTTACGTGATATCACCGTCAGCAACGCGTGTAGGAAGTCGCTCATACACTCACGTCTGGTGTGTTGCATCAGAGCGTCCTACAAACACATTATTATGATTAGTCCTCATCCTCCTTCTTCTCCTCCTCCTCCATCTTTACTGACCCCGCCGGCACACCCCGTTCCAACAACGTTCTTACGAACGTTGCAACCTCGTCGTACTGAGCGCGAATCCTTTCGTTGTTTGCAAGCATTTTTTGGAGTACGCAGCGCACTTCCTAAAGCATATAAAGCACAACTGTTAGTACATCAAACTACTACGAAATAGGCTTGCTTCATAGGCCAACCAAAACGCTCTTATATATTGTTCGGCCGACTCGGCTAATAGTTCAAAGCTCTGCTTGCTTAGTTCCAGCCCCTGACGATCTCTCATTCGTTGTCGTTCGTTGGCGTGCTTCAATAAATCTACCAGTAGCGGCCAATTTTCCTCCTCTTCCTACAAACAACACAACAACAACAACATTAGTCATCGTCGTCGACGTATCTTTTTAGTGTGCGGACTGTATACGAGGGGTCCCCGTTCCAACTCGTCTTCCGCACACTAATCTCCACTTTAGTACCGGTTAACTCGAGCACGGTATCGCGGAGATCCTCCTCGTTCAATTCCGTCAGGTACTCGGCCGTGAACTCGACGAGATTAGACATTTGGCTATCGAACAACGTAAGCCAAAGCTCATCTTCTTCCTCCTCGCCGTCCTTCACCATCACACGCAATGCGAAGAAATATTTCGGTACAAACACTTCACCGTGCGTTCGACATATCAGGGCCCCGTCTTTGTTTGTCTGTAATTTCCGGCGACAACGGGAACATCCCAAATAGGTGGTGCCGGGCTCGCCTTTGTACGAGACGGCCTCGATCGTAACGGGCGACAGGATTTTATATACGCCGTTGACGGCGCACTTCAGATGTCTCAGACTCACCGCTGTGGCGCGTGTCGACGCCGCCGATTCACGCTCCATAGAACCGCTCCGCGACAGGACCGGGGGCTGCGCGGCCGTCTCGTCGGGCTGTTCCAAGCGCGCCTCTTCGGCGCTCCGTTTTCGGCCGACCGTCAACGGGGCCGCGATCAGCGTAACGGGGCGCTTAACGGGTGGTGGCACCCCCGTTGACAAGGCTGCAATCAGTGCCGAAAGTTGACTGCTGCTGGCCGCCGCCTTCATCGACTGCTTACGCGGCGCCTTCGACTTTTTTGTTTGTTGTTGTTGACTTTCATCCGCCATGTTGCGGAAGAACGTCTGCTGCTTGCTGCTCTGTAGAAAGAATACACGGTTAGAAGTTCGGCGTCATACAATATAACATTTTTCTCACCCGTTTTATACCTTTTCCAAATAACACGCATGCGCACTTCACCCTAATACGTCATCTTACTCAATTATCAGTGTGCGTGCCTCGTACATTTCAGACATTTTGTTTTCGAAAAAAAGTATCCGGTCACGTCGGTACATTCGCCGTTAAATCTCTCCTTACATCGATTTTCTCTAATATCGATGCACCTCGCGTGTCCTGACTCCACAGAGAATCTATACAACGTTTAGTTTCGTGCTTTTAACGTTTCTTTTATTGTTTTTGAAATGTCATTGTCTACACTATAACGCGCATGCGCACTTCACACTCATATCCTTATCTTTTTCAATTATCGTCGTGCATACTTCTTCCAACCCAGGCATTTTGTTTTCGGAAAAAAAGTTAGCGTTCACGTCAGTGCATACATTGTCAAATGTGACTTTTACCGCGAATTTCTCTAATATCTATGCATCTCGTGTGTCCTGATCCCCCAGCGATCTTATACAACGTTTTATTTCGCGCTTTTAACGTTTCATTTATCGTTTGTAAAAATCCATTGTTCTCCGTTCACATTCCAACTCGTTAAGTCACGCGCAACAGATGTCACACATGTGCGCTTAACGCATTCCGTTTACTCTCCGAGGAATTTGTTTTAGGAAAAAAGCTAACGTTCACGTCAGTGCATTCATCGTCAAATGTGACTTTTACCGCGAATTTCTCTAATATATACGCATCTCGTGTTTCCTGACCCCCCAGTGATCGTATATAACGTTTAATTTCGTACTTTTAACGTTTCGTTTAACGTTTGTAAAAATCCCTTTGTTCTCCGTTCACATGTCAATCAAAATCAGTCGTAGTGTCATGCGCCGCCGCCACCGCTGTTTGACGACGCGCACATTTCATACACGCTTTTACAACCACGCAAACACGTCGTCTCCACCCATCGCTCTAACAACATGTCCACAACAAAACCACGGTAAGACAGTGCATACATTTTATTTAAATGCACGTTTTTATTGTTGTAACGTATTTAAACAGTGCTTACTATAACATGCATGCATGCATGCATGTATTTTATTTAAATGCATGTTTTTATTGTTGTATTATTTAAATGTTTTTACTAGTATGCACGTTTTTATTGTTGTAATGCATGTTTTTACTAGTTTTACCGTTTAAACATGCATGCATTTTATTTAAATGCACGTTTTTATTGTTATTTAAACACATGTATTTTTAACTTACATGCATTTTATTTAAATGCACGTTTTTATTGTTGTTTTATTTAAATTGTTTTTATCGTTTAAATGCATGTTTTTATTGTTGTATTATTTAATGCATACTAGTACGCATTTTACCGTTTAAACATGCATGCATTTTATTTATAAGTACATTTTATTTAAACAATGTATTTTACCAAGACAGTATTTTATTTCAATTTACTATCTCACTCATTTTATTCATCCTTTGTCTATTTCATAGACCGATCCAACTGCCTACACGGGACACATATACCCCGCGTAGGCCGATTGTGCTCCCCGACGCGTCGACGACAACGTCGACACGAGCAACATGTGAGGTTGCGGCATCAGTCCGTACGCCTTCGCCAGCACCTGTTACGCCGTCGCCCAATGTCACAGCAGCTTACGACAGTGACGATGATGATGATGATGTCCCCGATCTGGCTCGAGTCTTTCTCGTCAGGCAACCAAACGGCTTATGGAAGACGATAACGCCTCCAGAACTCGGCGGGAAGGCTTCGGTCCTCCGCCGGAGATCGGCTCCCCGCCGGCGACCGACAGGCGACAACCCGTCGGTCGCGGGCGAATGCTACAATATTACACACAATAAATATTCCAGTCACTACTCACGTTTTCACGCGTCTATTTTCAATGCATAAACACCCTACTGAATGTTAGTGTATTTATGCATTTGATAATCCCACGACTAGACGTATTTAAACGCATTGCTTTCGTTTTAATCCGTCCACCAGAACAACGCCGTTAGCCAGCTATGCTGTCATCCAGGGGTCAAAGACCAGTAGGGCAGCAGCCCTTATCGCTGCAGCAGTCGTCGTCGCTCCTCTTGCTGTCAACATCACATACGGGGACATCTCAACGTTTATACAATGGTTTTAATACACAATGGTTTAGCGTGGTTAGCGTATTGCTTACGTCAGCACAACTCCTACCCCAGCGTATTGCTTACGTCAGCACAACTCCTACCCCAGTTATAGGTGGTCCACTTCACTTTAGCGTGGTTATAAAGTACGAAACTAAACTTATATACTTTAGCGTGGTTATAAAGTACGAAACTAAACTTATATACTTTATTATTAAACGCATTATTGCTTACGTCAGCGCGCTCTAGGTACGGCGTTGATCGCTAGGACTAAAATACTCTCTGCACTCACCGCTAGGTGGCATCTCTCTAGTGTACTGTCAATCATCCAATTAGTATCAAATTACATCGCTCATCAATCACGTTTTTTATAAGTAGGTTTCCCAAACTCATTAGTGTCAAACACAAAGCCTTTGATCTTTTTTTATACATAGGATTAGTCTCGCATTATTGCTGACTCAGCGGTGTGCCCGAATCGTTTAGTGGTCATTAAATTATTTTTTATAAGTAGGCTTTTGAGATCGTACAGGTCTTACTATCTACTAACGCCGACTTCGTTCGTTATTTATCGAGCAGATCTGGACGTGCATGCATGAGCACTTAGAATTGTTTACATGGACATACTAATTGTCTGAAGTAAATCCGACGCTGTTGAATCATTTTATGGGTGTATTTGTCCGATCTGGTAGGAAATAATGACTTTTCTTATTCGTCGAGCTGCTCGAGAAATAACGCCGACTTCGTTCGTTATTTATCGAGCAAATCTGGACGTGCATGCATGACCACTTAGAATTATTTACGTGGACATACTAATTGTCTGAAGTAAATCCGACGCTGTTGAATCATTTCGTGGGTGTATTTGTCCGATCTGGTAGGAAATGATTACTTTTCTTATTCGTCGAGCTGCTCGAGAAATAACGCCGACTTCGTTCGTTATTTATCGAGCAGATCTGGACGTGCATGCATGAGCACTTAGAAATATTTACGTGGACATACTAATTGTCTGAAGTAAATCCAACGCTGTTGAATTATTTCGTGGGTGTATTTGTCCGATCTGGTAGGAAATTACTTTTCTTATTCGTCGAGCTGCTCGAGAAATAACGCCGACTTCGTTCGTTATTTATCGAGCAGATCTGGACGTGCATGCATGAGCACTTAGAATTGTTTACGTGGACATACTAATTGTCTGAAGTAAATCCGACGCTGTTGAATCATTTTATGGGTGTATTTGTCCGATCTGGTAGGAAATAATGACTTTTCTTATTCGTCGAGCTGCTCGAGAAATAACGCCGACTTCGTTCGTTATTTATCGAGCAGATCTGGACGTGCATGCATGAGCACTTAGAAATATTTACGTGGACATACTAATTGTCTGAAGTAAATCCGACGCTGTTGAATCATTTCGTGGGTGTATTTGTCCGATCTGGTAGGAAATTATGACTTTTCTTATTCGTCGAGCTGCTCGAGAAATAACGCCGACTTCGTTCGTTATTTATCGAGCAGATCTGGACGTGCATGCATGAGCACTTAGAATTATTTACGTGGACATACTAATTGTCTGAAGTAAATCCGACGCTGTTGAATCATTTCGTGGGTGTATTTGTCCGATCTGGTAGGAAATGATTACTTTTCTTATTCGTCGAGCTGCTCGAGAAATAACGCCGACTTCGTTCGTTATTTATCGAGCAGATCTGGACGTCCATGCATGTGGACGTAGATATATTTTCAAGTCATCTACGTGGACATACTAATTGTTTGAAGTAAATGCGACGCAGTCTAATCGTTTCGTGCCTTTATTTGTCCGTTTTGATGGGAAAATTAAGACTTCTTATACGTCGAGCTGCTCGAGAAATAACATATAGTTCATACTTTGAGTGCCATTTTATCAGTTGTCACCATTTTTGATACAATGTAATATATTACAAAATAAATTACATCATAGTAAAAAATATAAGCAGCATACCGAATTACGCAGGCATGCACACATAGATTAAAAATGTACAAATCAAAAACATTATAAAACAGACAACTAGGCTGAAACATGTCGGTTTACAATGAGAAAGTCAACTGAGAAAGTACTTGTAAATATTTTGGCATGTATCCACATTTGTACATCCAATGTTATGTTTGTGTGCATAAGTTTAATGACTAATCAAAACACGTATTTTCATTAGAAAGTTCAACCTGCAACTGCACCATTTGCTGTGTTCCTTTGATCACAACATAACGTTTGTAATCCCGGCTGAAGTAAACTGTAATTTACGCAGAGGACGTCATGGCATGCTGTTTGACTGTGTATACCGTGTTAACACACACACACACGCCCGCACGCACACACTATTTTAACACGTGTGCACAGTCAAACAGCATGACAAAACACATGACTGGTTTGTCAGTGACATTGCCTTGTTGTGAACCAACATTTATAGCATTATTAATAATTATGATGGATGTAAAGAAATTAGTAGTCAAATTAAATGCAGTTCGGCAGGAAGTATCATCTCCATAGCAACACAGATATCAAACTACAAGCTTATAAAGAACATACATTGCCACTGAAGCTGCCTGGTTGTGAACCAACATTATAGGGTTCCTTGAATGTAACGACATTCCAGTTTCTTGGCTTATTTAAATATTTGTTTACATTACCTCTCAAGAAACAAAAACATTTTTGTTTTTGAATATTTCAGTCTTTGGCAGGGAAGTGTCATTGTTGCACTGCAGGCCTGTCACATTACATTTCGATGGTGAAAACAGCACAACACAGTAGAAATATTTGAGAAATAAGTTTCTTGAGAGGCAATGTCAACAAATATTGAACATTAGAGTTGAGTGAGTATAAAAGTGGTCTAAGACTACTCATGCTGCTGTGGACGAGCTTAGAGTTGAGAGAGTATAAAGTGGTCTAAGACTACTCATGCTGCTGTGAAGGAGCTTAGAGTTGAGTGAGTATAAAGTGGTCTCAGACTCTACTCATGCTGCCGCGGACAAGTTTAGAGTTGAGTGAGTATATAGTGGTCTAAGACTCTACTCATGCTGCCGCAGACAAGTTTAGAGTTGAGTGAGTATAAAGTGGTCTCAGACTCTACTCATGCTGCCGCAGACAAGTTTAGAGTTGAGTGAGTATATAGTGGTCTAAGACTCTACTCATGCTGCTGCGGACAATCTTAGAGTAGAGAGAGTATAAAGTGGTCTAAGACTACTCATGCTGCTGTGAAGGAGCTTAGAGTAGAGAGAGTATAAAGTGGTCTAAGACTACTCATGCTGCTGCGGACGAGCTTAGAGTAGAGAGAGTATAAAGTGGTCTAAGACTACTCATGCTGCTGCGGACGAGCTTAGAGTAGAGAGAGTATAAAGTGGTCTAAGACTACTCATGCTGCTGTGAAGGAGCTTAGAGTTGAGTGAGTATAAAGTGGTCTAAGACTCTACTCATGCTGCTGCGGACACACGTTTAGAGTTGGGTGAGTAAAAATTGGTCTAAGACTCTACTCACCGAGTGAGGTTCAAGAAGATGATGGAGACGATGACCTGGTAGCTCTGCTCCAGACTCACTCGTCTCTCGTAAGTCTGAAACAATCAATGGTGGTCCAAATAACATTACTTGAGTATAAAAAGAGTAACATTTTATAGAAATTTCCATGGCACTTTCCACAATAATGTCAGAAATATTTAGTTACCAACAAACCATATGCAAATTGACTATTATTTAATGTATGGCCTACTTTTCATATAAACTTAAGACACTGCCAATTTGGTCAAGCAAGAACAATTAGTATTACCTGACGGTATCCAGTGTTAAATCCATACATTAGTTGATTAGAAATGAGTATTTTGTCTTACACTTACACTTAAGGTTTAGCAGGGATTGATTTATTCCATTTCTGTCCATTCCTTTGGCATTCCACTATCTATCCAATTTGGCCTTAATGGCATTGGTGTCGACACTAACCATTTTAAGAGACGCATCCTCAGGCAACAATTTGTAGCTGGACGTTGGCTGAAACAAAACGGTACATAAAACAATTCATTAAATCATTCAAATTGGTCACAAAACACAAAATTCAAGCTAATAATAACATTGTGAAGGAGTGATATTTTTTTCCAATTTGTTATAAATAATTACTGACTGGAATATAACTGAATCCTCTCTTGAGCTAACTTTAATATGGCTTATCAATTTTTAGATTGACCAAGCCTTTTGCCTAGATGATTGTCAGAGTTTGGAGTCCATAGATTTAGGTGCAAAAATTTTGTATTTTATTATTATTATTAACTAGCTGAGTTACCCAGCACTGCCTTGGTAAAAAAGGCAGTTATATGTTCCAGACACCTCAAACCTATCCCAAATGTTTCCAGCCTACCCGCATTAATAAATGGTAACTGGTCATTAGTCAAGTTGTTAGAACAACCTTCTGCCAGAAATCTCAATCTCGATCGCTCACCCGTACAACTGACATAACCAGCAACACCGGATGTTGGGTTGAAATTGCTGCCCGATACATACAAACCTAATGAAGATAACACATAGCTTCATCTGTAGGAAATATATGAAATGCAAAAGAAGGCGCTACTTGTAAGCGTGCAGACGTGACCAACGACAGGTAGACCTGGTGCATGTTAAGCGCTGAGGATTTTCAAACGTCAAGAGGCCATGAAGTCCTTTGGATTATAATGTGAGTTTCTAATTATTAAGGAAATGTTTTTTGGTGAATCATAGTAACAGATCAATAAGGGTTATGATGGAAGTAAAATGTTGACATGTTTAGTGCAGACTACATGCATGCCAGTGAAGATACACCTGGAAATAAAATACTCGAGTAGACCGTTTTGTGAAGATTGTATGTATTATTAAAAATACTGTAGAATTTTATACCGATACTCTGCTATTTAGGCCGATTTCCAGTGGTTGTAGAAACCTTGCAGGAGAGTTGGTGACCTGCAATCTCGCATGTAGCACAGTTAAAGGTTGTTTAAGAAAATGTGCACACATTTTCTGTTCTCATTTTGCCCCGACCACCTTCCCCCAGAATGGAATGACGAAAGAGACGAACTATGATAAAACTTTATTTTTCACAAGGTACATATAAATAGCATGCATTTTGACTTAGTATAAAAACATCTGAATAATATTCCTTATAATTTTGGTTAAATATGCTTTAACCTTTTTGAGTATACCTAAGTTATTTTATTTTATATATTATTTTATACATACGTTTTTTTTATTTTAATCCTAGATCATATCTTTATCCTAGATCATATCTTTTTATTGCATTGATAATTATGTCTATTGCTGTTTTCAAGTTTCTCAGGTTCTGCCAGTGCAGTAGGGATTCCCATTACACATTATAGTTACAGCCCACATGGAGGCATTCTGTTTGACACTGGGACAATGGCAGTCAGTGAGACTAGGCAAATCAAATAACAGTTTTTTTTAGCATAATCTCTCCAGACAGCTGTCACAGTGATCAGAGGTAGGGCAAAGTCCACTATCCAGTTATGAATAGATATCAGTGGCAGTTATAAATAGAGATCAGTGAAGGAGGCTTACAGCAGCAGGGAAACAGTATGAAATGTTAGCATTTTGGGGGGCCCTGAGGTGCCCTTAGAATGATTAAATCAAATACAGATTTCTCATACATTACACTAAGATACATCTATGTAGATTTCTCATGCATTACACTAAGATAATCTATGTAGATTTCTCATGCATTACACTAAAATACATGTATGTAGATTTCTCATACATTACACTAAGATACATCTATGTAGATTTCTCGTGCATTACACTAAGATACATCTATGCAAAATTTGAGAAAAATATTATAAAACAGTTCGTCCTCTGTTTGTTTGTGCCCCCACATCTCCGTCAGTTTTGCATGTATCAGGCTGAACTTGTGCATGTGATCTGCCGGGCCCATTGGGATGGTTTGTAGATTGAGACATTTTCTAAATTCATCTCGGGGGTGGTGAACTTGGGGGGCTCAATATTTCAAAAGGCTGTCCGTGGAGTTCCAGCCGTGGAATTTTGTGTTTTTCTATATCATCATAAAGATAATTATGCCATCTACAAATATGTCGCTGGATGTATGCAGAAATTTTGAATAGTTTTTAGTCCTTTGGGCCGAAGGTCCACCGGACTTATATGCCATCACTCCACCCTCTGCTGTGCGCCGTTACCTGCCATATCTCAGAAACCGTTCAATGACAGCCAAATCAAAAAGAAAGATCATCAACAAAGTTAGAACACAACAAGCACGATTTATAGGCCATGCCATGAGAAAGAAAAAGTTAGAACAAATAGTAACAACAGGAAAGATAGAAGGAAAAAGATCCAGAGGACGCCAGAGAATAAAAATAATAAAGTCTCTCAACAAGGTGTGGAAGGAGCACAACAGAACTGCTACAAACTACTCACGACCGTGCGGTATGGAGGGCCATGATCGCCAACGCCTGTGATAGACATGGCACATAGAAGAAGAAGAATGATGTATGTATTATGTAACGATATTATCAAGTGTGTATTGCGTGGGTAAATTTGGCCATTGCTGCTTTACACAAGTCAGTTGCGCGCCTTTATGCATACATAAGTAACAAGATTGTACAATACACCTACGATATGTTTAATAAACACTAAGTAACAATAATTACAAGACAAAAGTACAACATTGGTATTTGTCCATGTCTTCATTGAACGTTGCATGTAGCAAATAACAATCATGCAAATTCAAAAACAGAAAGAGCATGTTCGTCTAATCTGATTTTGTACATTATTTATTAAACTTCACGTGATAAAGTCATTATGCGACTCCTAAAACATTGTTAGTGGTCATCTGAAAACAAACATGTTTGTATGGCAATTAATAAACTAACCAAAGATAATTATATCTGCTGCGGTGTTGCACGGCTTATTTGTCGTGAATTTGCAGTGAAGGTTGAATAGTCATAACTACGTTTGGGGTGACTCTTAAAAGATGTTGTTAGATTAGATGGGTAAAACAACTGATTACTTAACAAAACTATTAATAAACAATGTTTCACACCCACTTAGAAACTGACAAAAATATTAGATAATAAACAAATCGATCAATCAAACAAAATTGTAATTGCAAAGGAACACATAGTCACGCATGAAATCAAATGACGCAGCCCAAACTCGCTTTCACATATACACTTCCCGTTAGCGGTACCTCGCACAATGTCATTAGTGCCACAACTTGATTACACTTTCAAATTGGACGTCTGGCGAACTGGTACAAAACAACATGACAACACCATTGTTGTTTACGACATTTCAACAGTGCATTTGAGTTACGTAACACTTTTCAAACAATAATTAATGTACTTGTGTTTCAAACTAAACTCAACAAGTAGCCACAGTTGTAATATAGTTTAACATAAACTTGGCGTTTATAAAGTCAAAGCATCTCTTAATTTCAATTGCATTAAATTATTGATAGTTTCCGTATTGTAAATTTGTAAACACTACAACCAACTTTTCACATCTACAGTTCAACGAAACAACGCCATATATTGCACACCTCATAATAAACCAACATATTTACTGATAAACGAAATAAAATTAAACTTTTTGTCAATGGTTGTTTTTATAAACTATCAGATCTTTCTAGTCAACAACCGGTTGTTGATTCAGATTGAGACAGATTCTCGAAGTCCGACAGGTTGGCAGAACTGAACCCATACCGAGACGACGTGCTCGGATACACATTGGTGGGTACGTCTCACGAACGGTTGTTGCCCATACCTGACATTTAGTAGGATGTCTACTACTAGTAGTAGACATCCTCGCACGCCAGGGGTCGCTGCTGCTGATTATGTCAGTGCCAGCCAGCAGTACCCCCTGGCTGATCGCTTTGCGAAACTCTGAATTTAAGCTCAGCCGACGAAATCGCTCACTAGATCAGTGGTTGGCAGCAGGTCAGGTGATCATAATAAAACTAATTTCATCCAACCGTGGCTCGTGTTACATGCAATGTTTAGGAAGTAGAAGCAATTATTCGAATACACAATACCGCTCGGCTGCTCATTCTAATGGGCGAACGGGTCATTATGTATTGGGATTCCCAGAAGTCGTTTATCCATCTTCTAATTGGGGCGGGTATTTGTGCTGTTCTCACGGGTGATGCAGTCGCGATTGGCGAAGTCAATTACTAGTTTGACTCCACTAACTTCCGCACTTCGCGTAGGAGATTAGGACTAGTTTTGCATGGCAAACAGTCCTGGCTTGCGAGGATGCCTTTTAGTAACTTCTTTTGTTTATTATATTATCGTTTTAAAAATATCGGTACTACGTGTTGCCGGTATACTCACATATAAGCCTTTATAATAATAACATTTAGGCCCTGCTATATTAAGTCTTAAATAGAATATAAAAAAACCGTATTCATTGAACTCATATTATAGTACATCTTCCTGTATATTTTCATTTTCACCAAGACAATAATATTTATCAGAATTCAATAAACTAATAATTCAACAATTTACGCTGTACAGTGCAACTGGGTCCGGTTTCATGAAACATTCTTAAAGTTACGCAATGCGTCATGTGTTTTTTGATAAATGAAGTGAGAACCTCCAGTCTGCATGACAACATTCGTCAACAAGACAAGCCGATATATTGTATTATAAACAGTGCACCTTGTCATAAAATGGCATGGCTTATATTACTTTGCCAAGATATAAATAAAATAAACTACTTAAAAAAGTTTGCTGCTAGGCGTGAACCGAGATCTCCCGCACATGTGTCGTTAGTAAAACCGGATGCGCTGAGCCAACGCACTTAACCACTCAGCCACAGGGATTGATGAAAAAATAATAAAAACCGAATTCAGGGTTATACTAAATTGTACAACTCTTCCTTCATATAATATTATAACGTTACTCTATTAAAACTTAAGTTATTATTTAGTTATTATACATGTGTACTGTTAAGAATAGTTAATGTTTTTACTTGTGTTCTTGTAATCTTTGTTATGATACATGCACGCACGCACACACGCACGCACGCACGCACGCACACACACATTTTATACCTATGCTTGTTATATTAATTTTTTTAATAAATTCATTTTCATTCCATAGGAATGCCCTCTCATGGAGTGATAGAAAACAATGGCCCGTCGAAGTTCGCCCGACGGGGTGCTACGGGCAGACGTGTAACCCGTCCTACATGCACGGCACCCATGCTGACTACCGCTCATACGACACCTTCCCTGGTCACAGCGCGGACGTTCCCAACAGCAAAAACTACACGTCGTTGCAGTGGGACCTACCGTCTGGAAGCTACCACCAGGACTTCGGCGGGTTCCCTCATCTGCACTAGTTCGCTGGCGGCTTTGAACCGGCAGGGAGCGGAGGTGTAGCGACCAGCGGGGGCCAGAAGGTCGACCTCGGCTGGATGTCAGGTATGGGCAACAACCGTTCGTGAGACGTACCCACCAATGTGTATCCGAGCACGTCGTCTCGGTATGGGTTCAGTTCTGCCAACCTGTCGGACTTCGAGAATCTGTCTCAATCTGAATCAACAACCGGTTGTTGACTAGAAAGATCTGATAGTTTATAAAAACAACCATTGACAAAAAGTTTAATTTTATTTCGTTTATCAGTAAATATGTTGGTTTATTATGAGGTGTGCAATATATGGCGTTGTTTCGTTGAACTGTAGATGTGAAAAGTTGGTTGTAGTGTTTACAAATTTACAATACGGAAACTATCAATAATTTAATGCAATTGAAATTAAGAGATGCTTTGACTTTATAAACGCCAAGTTTATGTTAAACTATATTACAACTGTGGCTACTTGTTGAGTTTAGTTTGAAACACAAGTACATTAATTATTGTTTGAAAAGTGTTACGTAACTCAAATGCACTGTTGAAATGTCGTAAACAACAATGGTGTTGTCATGTTGTTTTGTACCAGTTCGCCAGACGTCCAATTTGAAAGTGTAATCAAGTTGTGGCACTAATGACATTGTGCGAGGTACCGCTAACGGGAAGTGTATATGTGAAAGCGAGTTTGGGCTGCGTCATTTGATTTCATGCGTGACTATGTGTTCCTTTGCAATTACAATTTTGTTTGATTGATCGATTTGTTTATTATCTAATATTTTTGTCAGTTTCTAAGTGGGTGTGAAACATTGTTTATTAATAGTTTTGTTAAGTAATCAGTTGTTTTACCCATCTAATCTAACAACATCTTTTAAGAGTCACCCCAAACGTAGTTATGACTATTCAACCTTCACTGCAAATTCACGACAAATAAGCCGTGCAACACCGCAGCAGATATAATTATCTTTGGTTAGTTTATTAATTGCCATACAAACATGTTTGTTTTCAGATGACCACTAACAATGTTTTAGGAGTCGCATAATGACTTTATCACGTGAAGTTTAATAAATAATGTACAAAATCAGATTAGACGAACATGCTCTTTCTGTTTTTGAATTTGCATGATTGTTATTTGCTACATGCAACGTTCAATGAAGACATGGACAAATACCAATGTTGTACTTTTGTCTTGTAATTATTGTTACTTAGTGTTTATTAAACATATCGTAGGTGTATTGTACAATCTTGTTACTTATGTATGCATAAAGGCGCGCAACTGACTTGTGTAAAGCAGCAATGGCCAAATTTACCCACGCAATACACACTTGATAATATCGTTACATAATACATACATCATTCTTCTTCTTCTATGTGCCATGTCTATCACAGGCGTTGGCGATCATGGCCCTCCATACCGCACGGTCGTGAGTAGTTTGTAGCAGTTCTGTTGTGCTCCTTCCACACCTTGTTGAGAGACTTTATTATTTTTATTCTCTGGCGTCCTCTGGATCTTTTTCCTTCTATCTTTCCTGTTGTTACTATTTGTTCTAACTTTTTCTTTCTCATGGCATGGCCTATAAATCGTGCTTGTTGTGTTCTAACTTTGTTGATGATCTTTCTTTTTGATTTGGCTGTCCTAAGGATGACTTCATTGTTTTGCTTTGCAGTCCATGGCACTTGCAGCATTCTTCTTAAGAACCACATTTCAGTGGCTTCTATGTTTTTTTGTGATCTTTTGGTTATTGTCCAGGATTCACATCCATATAGCAATATGGGCTCTATGTAACATTGCAGTACACGTTTTCTCACTTCAATTGATATATTTTTATTTGTTAAAATGTTTTTCATGTGGTGAAAAGCTGTTTTGGCTTGAGCAATTCTTCTCTTTATCTCATCGTTGCATCGACCGTCGGATGTTATTAGTGATCCCAGATAGTTAAACGTTCGTACTTGCTTCAAAACAGTGCCATATGCTATCACGTTGCATGTTGAAGTGTAATTTTTCTTTGAGATGACCATGATTTCTATTTTCTTTTTGTTCAGGGACAGACCTTTTTTCTCACTTTCCCTTATTACTGTATCTAGCATCTGTTGTAGATCTATTTTGTTCTCAGCAATCGGTACCGTGTCGCCTGCATATTGTAAATAATTCATGTTGTATCCCCCTACTTGAATGCCTGGCATATCTTCTAATGTGCGTAAGATAATCTCACTGTATAGTGAAAAGAGATCGGGTGTTAGAACACACCCTTGTCTTACACCACGTTTTATTTCTTGAAATTTACTGATGTCATTTTTTATTCGTATTGCTGCTGTTTGTTCCCAGTACAGATTTCTCACAACTCTCAGACCTTTTCCATCAATGTTCAAACTTTCCAGCATTGATATGATTTCTTCATGACGAACTCTGTCAAATGCCTTTGTGTAATCAATAAAACATACATACAGATCTTTCTGCACTTCCAGTGCTCTCTCAATCAGTGTTCGTAGGATGTATATAGCATTCCTTGTACCTTTATCTTCTACAAATCCAAATTGTTCTTCAGCAATTTCCGGCTTTATTTTGTTTCTCATTCTGGTCATAATAATTTTAAGCAACATCTTGGTGAAGTGACTCATGAGACTAATTGTACGGTGTAGTTCACATTCAATCGCACCTGGTTTCTTTGGTATTGCTACAAAAATGGATCTGGATAAATCAGTTGGGATTCGTCAGCTGTCATATATTTTATTCAAGAAGTCTGTTACTATATCAATACCAAATTCCTCTAAACACTCAATCATTTCAATGGTAATATTATCTGGTCCACCAGCTTTTCCCTTTTTCATTGATCTGATGGCTTTTCGAACCTCGTCCTTCAATATAGGAGGACCATCAAAGTTCTTCTTAATTGATGGTCTTTCACCCCTTTCATCATTTCATTTCGCCGGAACTGAGGGGACATGCTGTCCATCACATCCTCTGCTTTGCTATTTGCCCCATAGCTGGAACATGATTTGTGAGGGTCGGGACGTGTCCACACACTGGTGGGCCCTGCACCCTGCACATATCGGGCTCATGCTGCTCCGCCAAGGTTTTTCGTGGCTGGACCACTAGATCCCATGCAGGTTTGGCCTGGAGCCGCAAGGTGTCCAGTTACCATATGGTGTCGCAAGGAGGCACTGCATGAGTCTTGATTGAGGAGAGGCTATACACCAGAAGGAAAGACTTACGCACTCGGCTTTCTTTTCACCCGGATAAGGCTATCTGGCGGCTGAAGCTGAAAGCGGGAGGTCTGAAGCAAGCTACCAACCCCTACACTACGCTACAGCACTAGGCGCATCACTCAACCCTTGTGACAGAGTCACACACCATATGCATACATCATACGAGGCACGTATCCCCATGTATTTATAAGCTACATACGGAATATATTGTATATCGTGGTTGCTGCCTAAGGAATTCCCGAAAGCTTACATCGTTTCAGACTCTGTATATAGACACCCTGCATCATGTATAGCATTAGATACACGCACACTGCACACATGCACGCACACGAAAGTTCCGTCTCTGTCATTGCCCCCCACCACCTCTTTCACCACCCATCACGTCTGTCACCACCCCACCGCGAAAAAATGGTATCTCCACTGCCGCCCCTGGAGCAAAATATTAATAACGTCAACGGTGAAGTTGTGTCTTCTGTGGTTATTGTTGTAACGTCCGCCTCTCTCATCACCGCCCCACCCCCGCCTCAGCCATCACGCCACCGCCTCTGTCAACGCCCCACCACCTCTGTCACCGCCCCTGTCTTCACCCCATCGCATCTGTCAATCACTCCACCAAAACAATAGGTCTGAAAGAAAAAGATGGGGGGTGGGACAGTGCTGTTGAAAATGTTCTTTTTATGTCGCGCCGCTGCTGTCAATTTGCCTTCTTCACCTTCTCTCCGCTGTCTCGGCTGAAATGATAGCATCCGAAGACGAAGGGGCTGCTTTGAACATTGTTTTCGTCGTCGAGCCGCCTATTATTGGGAGGTGGCACAACCATAATGTCAGCAAAATGATCATCGCGCAATGGAAAGTGCGAACACTGCTAGATAGAGCAAACACATTTCAATGATCAAAATGACGTACTGCCTTAGTAGCGAGGGAACTACCAATTAAGATATAATATGTATATTGTTGCATCCAGTGAAGCACGTATTTCTGACATTAGAAGGTAGTGGTGGATATAACTTCTTCTGGAGTGGTATACCAACAGATCAGCGCAGTAGTCACTGTTGCGAATTACTTCATGTTGTATATCCAAGGTCATGACAAGATGTCAATATCTGTGTGCGAGCACAAGCGTGCGCGCGTGCATGCTTGTTTGCGCGAGTCTGCGCATGTCTGCTCGTATCGGTGCGCGTCTCTGCGTATCTGTGTGCCTGCGCGTGCCTGCACGTGGCAGCGCGTGTCAGCGCATGCTTGCGGGTGCTGGCACTTACATGCGTATGCCTGTGCATGTGTTTCAATGCATGATGGGCCAGTAGCAAACCATTTTTGTTTAGCTGTGTTTGACACAATGAAGTTATAAATAACAGTTGCGCAGTTGTTTTTAATTTTGTTGTATTTGTATAACTTTTCACTACCAGGATGCATCCCATACTTCTGTGACTTAAAAAAATGTATAGTAAACTCAGAATGCGCATTATAATATTCATGTCCAGCTTTTTTGCAAGACAACTGTAAATATTTTCTGGCACAAGTCTGTGCATGAATTTATGTTGTGTCTGAACTTTTGATGTTGTGGTCGATATGGATGTAAGTATGAAGTTAGCTGGCACTATTTTGTGAATTGCACAAAATATTGCTGGTTCTTGTGCAGATTCGTATGTCTTATTTGATTGTATTTATCAGTAGGAGTTAGTGTATCTGTCTTGTCTCTTCTCCGTGTGGTGTGTGTATGGGCAGCCAGTAAAGAAATGATGTGTGTTGATGCACAAGTGAAGTATGTTTCTGATCGAAGCATTCTTTGCATATTCTATGGCTGCCACTCTGCCATTAATGTTTTATACAGGATGTTTTAGGTGCAGCTGTACTTGTGCACGTCATCTTATTAAATACATTAGTTATAACAATTATTTGTCTTGGAGCACAACTGTTTTATACATATATCTGTTGGTATTTAACAGATAAGCTTGTTTATGCAAGCAAAGTCAATTTATATCACTTTTCTACACAAACGAAAGTCATATTACTTGAACTCGTGCACTTATGGTGATTTTGTACCATACAATTCTATTGCAGTTATTGTGCGACTGTTGAATACCAAATGTTATGCAGGTGATTAGTTTATGAGATGTTCGATAAATTAAGGGCCATTTTCACGAATGGTTTCTTTATATCCAACTTTGGTGCGATTATGTCACACTTGTCTAGAAACTGCAGGTGTCACCTATTAGCTCGCAATCAGGGGAAGAGTTTTAAAGACAGGCCACAAGTCCCATGTGTAGGTGGCTGTGTTCTCTGATTTGCTACTGCTTCAGAAATTACACTAGCCTGTCGTAGAAGTGGAATCGGTTACAATTCTACGACAAGGTCATAGTCACAAATTGGCTCCGCTAATCGGTCTCATGAGGATGTTTAAATGTGGGTCAGACAACATAATGAGATAAGGATCAGAATAAAATGTATTGTGTAAACAGTTCTTTCCCATGAAATTACTTACAAGAAGACTGATAGATGTTTGTAGGACTTCAAAAAACTAAAAGCTGTCAAGGAGTGACCTTAGTGCAGTATTACCGACATTTCCACACAAACCATTTTCAGACCAGATGTTTTTTTAGTGTAAATAGTTTGCAAGGTTGTTCACTTGGATCAGATGTAAATGTGCATGTTCCAATTACCTGAAAATGTGATTTAATTTTGGTTTTCCAATGTGTATTGTCTGACATGTTGCGAGTAGTGCACCTGCAGAGTGCATTTATAAATATGTCAGAACCTCGCTTTATGGTCACCTCGGTACACAGCCACCTCGCAATTAAGGTTACCCTAGGACTGTCCCAAATTATTTGTGTAACAGTAAATTATAGTAAGTAATATGGTCACCCTGGAATTCAGGTCACTTCAGCCCAATCCTGTGGGTGACCTTAATAGTGAAGTCCCACCAAATTGTAGCAATGACCATTATGCTTTAAAAGCAAGACAAAATGAAAACCACAATATTTTTCAGAAACTTTATTGTGTTCATGAGAATGTTGCACAATTTACATCACATGGCAACAGTGTCATGTGACTTGCATGGCAACCAGGAGGACACCTCGAACAGTGTACATAGAGACAGACACGCCCTCTACTGGTGAACAAACATCAGTTCTTCCACCAATGCTACCGCTCATTAACATCATGGTAGTCTTAAACAGTGTTGTACAATACAATGTACATACGTTACATATGTATGTCTATACATACACATGGTTCTCTATGTAGACTGCATTTTATGTCCTGGTGTACCCCAACTGAATTCATATGGCCACCACATTACTAAGATGGCAAATGTCTTCATTTCAAGAGACAACAGCCTGGCTATCATGCCCCCTATACAAGTCCTCAAAATTAGCCTAAGGCTATTCAAAGGACTGAATGTTCACATCCTAATTTCAAGATATGTTCGGCACAGGAAATAACAGTATACGTCTCTTGGTGGAACCACAGCTGGTTCATTAAACAGCCAGTTTAGTTATTCTACTAACACTCGGTTGGCAGTTGCGTTTTTGGTCTGTGCAACTTAATACGCCTTCACATATAGCACCTGATTGATGACAGCGGCAATATTTAGCAGCACAGCAGTGAACACAGTCGTAGTCACTATGTAGTGAGGATGCCTCGGATCTCATCTACAACGTTCAACAATATTGATTCGTCGCTGCTCTTGCTGTCAAAGTTTAAGGTGTTTGGCTGAAACAAAACAGTTTGAAAGTGCCAATCTACATCGTCAAGACATGTCACCGCAATTTAGTTAGTTTTTATGAAATTGCACAGACCAATGTCGGTTAATAAACCAACAGCATCCTATGTAGTTTTGTCATAACTTTGAAATATAAGTGCACAAGACACAGCTACAGGACATATCAGTAGATATCTACATGGATATGTCATCCAATTTTTTAAATTTCTTGTTTGAATGTAACTGTCAACAATATATTTAGTGAAATCGGTTGTACTTTTTTCTAGTAACTTACTCCGGTGGCCACGACTCTACCACCAGTGAAAACAATGCAGATGCCTGCACCCCATATCAAAGACTCAAGGGAATCCCAAAATAATTATCCGTTTGACCATTCTCCTGTGCGGTAATGTGTGTTCAAGTAACTACTACTTCTTAACCATTACATGTAATATCAGCCACAACTTCATGGCCACAACCAAAACAATAAAATCTTGATGGTAACAAGGTTATTGGCTCCGATTAACTTCAGCATTTTAGTAAGATGATATACCCTCTCGGTTGTGAGTATGGTTCAGCAAGAACAACAGTTAGTTGTGGATGACCTTGAGTTGACCTACCGCAGATGGCGCAGAAGTGGGCGAGGAAGCAGATCTTTGTGAGGATTGGAGCAAGATCCGGCTCGGCGACTGTCGCCTGCATGGATGACTTGTGCTCCAGGTCGCCACTGCCTAGTAACTTGGTGAAAGCGTCGCTGTCAACAACGTAAGAGCACCATTTTTTAAAATATATATATTTATATAGCACACTTTTTAGCCTAAACGACTCAAAGGTGCTTTACACATTCATTAAAGCAATTGATACATAGTAAAAAAACATAAAAACTAGTACATTTTTATATAAAAAAACCTATAGTAAATTAAAACTTGAGATCTAAGATATGTTAATTATAAAGTCTCTAGAATAAACACATACAAAACTATGAACAATGCGTTTTATATAAAATGTCATAAATAATTAAAACTCCTAAGATGCCTTGCAAAACAAATACGTCATTAAATGTCTTTTGACTACGTCTGTCGATGGACCCTGGCGAATGGATAAAGGTATGTTGTTGATAGTGTGGGTGCAGCCAAAGATCCTTTGGCTGCAACTATTTTGGCAAATGTCCATTGGATATCTACCAAATCTTACAAATAATCATCCATAACTCTTATGGATTTTCTCAAACATTATGGACATGCTACACTACATGACATTCCTTAGTTTTGTTTGTTTAGAGTAAGGTTTTTTTAGAGTGAGTTTTTTGCCAAACGGAATCCAAAAAACATGTCTAAAAAGCAACTCCTGCAAGTATTTTAATGAGCAGTTAGCTGTGAGTCTAGCACAATCCTATCATTTCACAGTAACACTTGTCTGTAGTAGACATTGTCTAGACTGAGCAATATGTCCATTATGGCCAGGTTACCATTATGAACAGGTAGTAGACAATGCAAACTAGTCCTTTTGGACTTTCAAGTGTCCACTGTAGAAATCTAACAACTGCTAGAAGACAAGAAACACATCCATCACAAGGCACCCCAACCAAGTAGGAGCTACACGGCAGACTCAGCTTGAAGTCAATCTTCTCCTGTGTCGCTCCCTCTTCATTCTACGCACATAGTCGTCAATGTACACAGAGAAACATTCAAGGAACACTGCAGGTAGCACAGAAAACTGTAAAACTACCCATTTGCATGTAAGAATGTACCCCTAATGGGGTGCTAGCTTGTCCACCCTGAGTAGCCGGCTAGAAGGCAGTCGAATTCACTTTGGACCCGAAAGCTATATATATTTTATTCAGATCGATCATGAATGTAATTGGAACTGATCTGTTGCTTTGCAAACTACATGGTCAACAATTTATTTAGATTTTGCACATAATTTGCATCATCAAGTATCCCAAATTAACACAGGCTACTAAAAAGATAATTATTCTGTCCTATCTACTCTCTGGTAACTGCAGACCTTGGTGTTGTCTGGCTAACAAATATCTTTTTCTCCACTAAAATCACCACTAGCTTGCAAATGCAATATAAAGCACCAAGGCTAACAACAGAACTGCTGTAAACTACAAACGACCATGTGGTTTGGATGGCCATGATCTACCAATGACTCTGACAGACACAGCAAGCTAGCCCGAGAGAACTGTACTAATTTTGACAATGTACATGAGTGTGCCCTTCAGTTTCTGTGGCATGTTGATATTGGTTATGGTGAAGGCAAACTGCCCCTCATTCTCTTTGTTTGGCAGAAGGATGAAGGGCATCTTCACACCGTTGTATCCCTGGTAACACACACATCAAACTACAAGTCTATTCAGAACATGTGACTTATCATAATTAAAACTGAGTGCATAAAACAACTGGTAATCAGATGACAAAACACATGACTGGTTTGTCAGTGACATTGCCTTGTTGTGAACCAACATTTATAGCATTATTAATAATTATGATGGATGTAAAGAAATTAGTAGTCAAATTAAATGCAGTTCGGCAGGAAGTATCATCTCCATAGCAACACAGATATCAAACTACAAGCTTATAAAGAACATACATTGCCACTGAAGCTGCCTGGTTGTGAACCAACATTATAGGGTTCCTTGAATGTAACGACATTCCAGTTTCTTGGCTTATTTAAATATTTGTTTACATTACCTCTCAAGAAACAAAAACATTTTTGTTTTTGAATATTTCAGTCTTTGGCAGGGAAGTGTCATTGTTGCACTGCAGGCCTGTCACATTACATTTCGATGGTGAAAACAGCACAACACAGTAGAAATATTTGAGAAATAAGTTTCTTGAGAGGCAATGTCAACAAATATTGAACATTAGAGTTGAGTGAGTATAAAAGTGGTCTAAGACTACTCATGCTGCTGTGGACGAGCTTAGAGTTGAGAGAGTATAAAGTGGTCTAAGACTACTCATGCTGCTGTGAAGGAGCTTAGAGTTGAGTGAGTATAAAGTGGTCTCAGACTCTACTCATGCTGCCGCGGACAAGTTTAGAGTTGAGTGAGTATATAGTGGTCTAAGACTCTACTCATGCTGCCGCAGACAAGTTTAGAGTTGAGTGAGTATAAAGTGGTCTCAGACTCTACTCATGCTGCCGCAGACAAGTTTAGAGTTGAGTGAGTATATAGTGGTCTAAGACTCTACTCATGCTGCTGCGGACAATCTTAGAGTAGAGAGAGTATAAAGTGGTCTAAGACTACTCATGCTGCTGTGAAGGAGCTTAGAGTAGAGAGAGTATAAAGTGGTCTAAGACTACTCATGCTGCTGCGGACGAGCTTAGAGTAGAGAGAGTATAAAGTGGTCTAAGACTACTCATGCTGCTGCGGACGAGCTTAGAGTAGAGAGAGTATAAAGTGGTCTAAGACTACTCATGCTGCTGTGAAGGAGCTTAGAGTTGAGTGAGTATAAAGTGGTCTAAGACTCTACTCATGCTGCTGCGGACACACGTTTAGAGTTGGGTGAGTAAAAATTGGTCTAAGACTCTACTCACCGAGTGAGGTTCAAGAAGATGATGGAGACGATGACCTGGTAGCTCTGCTCCAGACTCACTCGTCTCTCGTAAGTCTGAAACAATCAATGGTGGTCCAAATAACATTACTTGAGTATAAAAAGAGTAACATTTTA
Organism: Paraescarpia echinospica; assembly: GCA_020002185.1. Classification (NCBI taxonomy): domain Eukaryota; kingdom Metazoa; phylum Annelida; class Polychaeta; order Sabellida; family Siboglinidae; genus Paraescarpia; species Paraescarpia echinospica. The sequence continues at coordinate 52,705 of JAHLWY010000424.1, forward strand.
TAGAAATTTCCATGGCACTTTCCACAATAATGTCAGAAATATTTAGTTACCAACAAACCATATGCAAATTGACTATTATTTAATGTATGGCCTACTTTTCATATAAACTTAAGACACTGCCAATTTGGTCAAGCAAGAACAATTAGTATTACCTGACGGTATCCAGTGTTAAATCCATACATTAGTTGATTAGAAATGAGTATTTTGTCTTACACTTACACTTAAGGTTTAGCAGGGATTGATTTATTCCATTTCTGTCCATTCCTTTGGCATTCCACTATCTATCCAATTTGGCCTTAATGGCATTGGTGTCGACACTAACCATTTTAAGAGACGCATCCTCAGGCAACAATTTGTAGCTGGACGTTGGCTGAAACAAAACGGTACATAAAACAATTCATTAAATCATTCAAATTGGTCACAAAACACAAAATTCAAGCTAATAATAACATTGTGAAGGAGTGATATTTTTTTCCAATTTGTTATAAATAATTACTGACTGGAATATAACTGAATCCTCTCTTGAGCTAACTTTAATATGGCTTATCAATTTTTAGATTGACCAAGCCTTTTGCCTAGATGATTGTCAGAGTTTGGAGTCCATAGATTTAGGTGCAAAAATTTTGTATTTTATTATTATTATTAACTAGCTGAGTTACCCAGCACTGCCTTGGTAAAAAAGGCAGTTATATGTTCCAGACACCTCAAACCTATCCCAAATGTTTCCAGCCTACCCGCATTAATAAATGGTAACTGGTCATTAGTCAAGTTGTTAGAACAACCTTCTGCCAGAAATCTCAATCTCGATCGCTCACCCGTACAACTGACATAACCAGCAACACCGGATGTTGGGTTGAAATTGCTGCCCGATACATACAAACCTAATGAAGATAACACATAGCTTCATCTGTAGGAAATATATGAAATGCAAAAGAAGGCGCTACTTGTAAGCGTGCAGACGTGACCAACGACAGGTAGACCTGGTGCATGTTAAGCGCTGAGGATTTTCAAACGTCAAGAGGCCATGAAGTCCTTTGGATTATAATGTGAGTTTCTAATTATTAAGGAAATGTTTTTTGGTGAATCATAGTAACAGATCAATAAGGGTTATGATGGAAGTAAAATGTTGACATGTTTAGTGCAGACTACATGCATGCCAGTGAAGATACACCTGGAAATAAAATACTCGAGTAGACCGTTTTGTGAAGATTGTATGTATTATTAAAAATACTGTAGAATTTTATACCGATACTCTGCTATTTAGGCCGATTTCCAGTGGTTGTAGAAACCTTGCAGGAGAGTTGGTGACCTGCAATCTCGCATGTAGCACAGTTAAAGGTTGTTTAAGAAAATGTGCACACATTTTCTGTTCTCATTTTGCCCCGACCACCTTCCCCCAGAATGGAATGACGAAAGAGACGAACTATGATAAAACTTTATTTTTCACAAGGTACATATAAATAGCATGCATTTTGACTTAGTATAAAAACATCTGAATAATATTCCTTATAATTTTGGTTAAATATGCTTTAACCTTTTTGAGTATACCTAAGTTATTTTATTTTATATATTATTTTATACATACGTTTTTTTTATTTTAATCCTAGATCATATCTTTATCCTAGATCATATCTTTTTATTGCATTGATAATTATGTCTATTGCTGTTTTCAAGTTTCTCAGGTTCTGCCAGTGCAGTAGGGATTCCCATTACACATTATAGTTACAGCCCACATGGAGGCATTCTGTTTGACACTGGGACAATGGCAGTCAGTGAGACTAGGCAAATCAAATAACAGTTTTTTTTAGCATAATCTCTCCAGACAGCTGTCACAGTGATCAGAGGTAGGGCAAAGTCCACTATCCAGTTATGAATAGATATCAGTGGCAGTTATAAATAGAGATCAGTGAAGGAGGCTTACAGCAGCAGGGAAACAGTATGAAATGTTAGCATTTTGGGGGGCCCTGAGGTGCCCTTAGAATGATTAAATCAAATACAGATTTCTCATACATTACACTAAGATACATCTATGTAGATTTCTCATGCATTACACTAAGATAATCTATGTAGATTTCTCATGCATTACACTAAAATACATGTATGTAGATTTCTCATACATTACACTAAGATACATCTATGTAGATTTCTCGTGCATTACACTAAGATACATCTATGCAAAATTTGAGAAAAAGTTATTGAACGGTTTCTGAGATATGGCAGGTAACGGCGCACAGCAGAGGGTGGAGTGATGGCATATAAGTCCGGTGGACCTTCGGCCCAAAGGACTAAAAACTATTCAAAATGTCTGCATACATCCAGCGACATATTTGTAGATGGCATAATTATCTTTATGATGATATAGAAAAACACAAAATTCCACGGCTGGAACTCCACGGACAGCCTTTTGAAATATTGAGCCCCCCAAGTTCACCACCCCCGAGATGAATTTAGAAAATGTCTCAATCTACAAACCATCCCAATGGGCCCGGCAGATCACATGCACAAGTTCAGCCTGATACATGCAAAACTGACGGAGATGTGGGGGCACAAACAAACAGAGGACGAACTGTTTTATAATATAGATAAATAATAACTTATCTATGACCTGATACAGGTGCTAGATTCATGACACACCTGAGATAGGTACTAGGTTCATGACCTGATACAGGTGGTGGGTTCATGACACATCTGAGACAGGTGTTGGGTTCATGACACACCTGAGACAGGTGTTTGGGTGAATGCGAGCATACACATACATATATATTTATATATATAAATATATATTATTTAGATTTGCAATAGGTACACATTATGGTGCAGGTGAGAACTATTAGCAAGTGAAAATTACAATATAATTTAGACATTTGGCTCATCTTCAAACATGACAGGTCAGAATTCTTGTAATAAGTCCAACAAGTTTCTGATAAGATATGGAAAATATTGTTCATGTCTCCAAGATTAGAATGGGCAGCAAGAATTAACACTTACTTTGGAGCGTTTAGTGGAAACTTGCAACGTTTCAATCCACCACCTGTGGATCTTGATCACGCATTGATGTCGTGTGACGTGGCTCAGATTTTGGTGGAATGATCGGGTGGTGGATCGAAACGTTGCAAGTTTCCACTAAATGCTCCAAAGTAAGTGTTAATTCTTGCAGCCCAAGTTTCTGATAGTTCTCAATAAAGTCTTGACTATAATGACAGGTAACTTTGCCACACCTGTTCTAGTGGAAGTAAGCCAAAGAGGGTAACGAGTGCTCACTACTATAAATTAAATGCTTCTTTCTGACATAATATCATAAAACAAACACAATCATATTATTCAAATCCTGAAAAGAATTTAGGATAATTTTAACCCTTTAATTCTCTAGAATGTGTTGACCAAATTAATTGAAAATGTGTTTGCTGCTTGCACACATGGTCCTACACCTGAGTCTTTTCAAAATATGCAAAGATTTTTCCTAAATTTATTTCTAGTTTGATAACTCAAAAGAACACTATGAGCTGTGGTTAAGATGGGTGATTTCACGTCACCCATAGTGTGGAAGGTAAGAGCAGAAACTCTGGTGACTGGTGAACACGAGATGTTACAAAGACTAGCGGTGTACTTTGAAGTGTCCTACCTGGGACGTGCAGTGGCACGGAGAGGTTTATCTGTGAGATCGGCACGTTGCTGATGTTGTTGTGATCCTCATGGTGACTGCCCTGAAACAACACATGCAATGCAGATATGATAACAACTGTCTTGGCTTGTTGTAATACTGGCCAACACTCCTATGTGTGAAGGCAACCAGTCAGGGAGGAGTTTGGGCAGGCATGCTATATAGGCATGTATGTTTGGAACTGGTGTACAAGGGCTTGTTTAAATTGAGTGGATTTCCTGCCCCTTTAAAGATAACTACCATTAAACATAAAATAAAAAACATGGTGAAAAATGATTGACTATACTTTCTTTACCAAAAAATTTAGTTCATTGGTTGTCTCCCTTTACACAACATCCACACTCAACAATATGATCATAAACCAGATTTCCTCATGTTCTGGTTCTGCAAAATATGTATAATCATACAAATACATGCAAGTTCAAAGACAATTACAATTATTAGCAAAATTACCTATCCTCTGGAAGCAATATCTTGGTAGTTTGTAAGGTCAAAACACAAGCAACAAAGTCGATAGTTTGACATTACGTGCCAGATGACACAACACACACACACAGAACATTTCCACAAAGTATTCCTACCAAATATCTCATCAAGATAATGTAACTTTGAACAGTTACTTGCCATGAAAGTTACGTAAACCGTCCTCATCTGATCAGTGGACAATTTACATTACTGATGAAGATAGCGTAACTTTGAACGGTTACTTGCCATGGAAGTTATGTAAACCGTCCCTGTCTGATCAGTGGACAATTTATATTACTGATGAAGATAGCGTAACTTTGAACGGTTACTTGCCATGAAAGTTACGTAAACCGTCCTCATCTGATCAGTGGACAATTTACATTACTGATGAAGATAGCGTAACTTTGAACGGTTACTTGCCATTAAAGTTACGTAAACCGTCCTCATCTGATCAGTGGACAATTTATATTACTGATGAAGATAGCGTAACTTTGAACGGTTACTTGCCATGGAAGTTATGTAAACCGTCCCTATCTGATCAGTGGACAATTTATATTACTGATGAAGATAGCGTAACTTTGAACGGTTACTTGCATTGAAAGTTACGTAAACCGTCCTCATCTGATCAGTGGACAATTTACATTACTGATGAAGATAGCGTAACTTTGAACGGTTACTTGCCATGGAAGTTATGTAAACCGTCCCTATCTGATCAGTGGACAACTTACATTACTGATGAAGATAATGTAACTTTGAACGGTTACTTGCCATGGAAGTTATGTAAACCGTCCCTATCTGATCAATGGACAACTTACATTACTGATGAAGATAGCGTAACTTTGAACGGTTACTTGCGATGAAAGTTATGTAAACCATCCCCATCTGGTCAGTGGATAACTTACATTACTGATGAAGATAATGCAACTTTGAACGGTTACTTGCCATGGAAGTTATGTAAACCGTCCCTATCTGATCAGTGGACAACTTACATTACTGATGAAGATAATGTAACTTTGAACGGTTACTTGCCATGGAACTTATGTAAACCGTCCCTATCTGATCAATGGACAACTTACATTACTGATGAAGATAGCGTAACTTTGAACGGTTACTTGCGATGAAAGTTATGTAAACCATCCCCATCTGGTCAGTGGATAACTTACATTACTGATGAAGATAATGCAACTTTGAACGGTTACTTGCCATGGAAGTTATGTAAACCGTCCCTATCTGATCAATGGACAACTTACATTACTGATGAAGATAGCGTAACTTTGAACGGTTACTTGCCATGAAAGTTATGTAAACCATCCCCATCTGGTCAGTGGATAACTTACATTACTGATGAAGATAGCGTAACTTTGAACGGTTACTTGCCATGGAAGTTATGTAAACCGTCCCTATCTGATCAATGGACAACTTACATTACTGATGAAGATAGCGTAACTTTGAACGGTTACTTGCCATGAAAGTTATGTAAACCATCCCCATCTGGTCAGTGGATAACTTACATTACTGATGAAGATAGCTTAACTTTGAACGGTTACTTGCCATGGAAGTTATGTAAACCGTCCCTATCTGATCAGAGGACAATTTATATTACTGATGAAGATAGCGTAACTTTGAACAGTTACTTGCCATGGAAGTTATGTAAACCGTTCCTATCTGATCAGTGGACAATTTATATTACTGATGAAGATAGCGTAACTTTGAACGGTTACTTGCCATGGAAGTTATGTAAACCGTCCTCATCTGATCAGTGGACAATTTACATTACTGATGAAGATAGCGTAACTTTGAACGGTTACTTGTCATGGAAGTTATGTAAACTGTCCCTATGTGATCAGTGGACAACTTACATTACTGATGAAGATAGCGTAACTTTGAACGGTTACTTGCCATGGAAGTTATGTAAACCGTCCCTATCTGATCAGTGGACAACTTACATTACTGATGAAGATAGCGTAACTTTGAATGGTTACTTGCCATGGAAGTTATGTAAACCGTCCCTATCTGATCAGTGGACAACTTACATTACTGATGAAGATAATGTAACTTTGAACGGTTACTTGCCATGGAAGTTATGTAAACCGTCCCTATCTGATCAATGGACAACTTACATTACTGATGAAGATAGCGTAACTTTGAACGGTTACTTGCCATGGAAGTTATGTAAACCGTCCCTATCTGATCAGTGGTCAATTTATATTACTGATGAAGATAGCGTAACTTTGAACGGTTACTTGCCATGGAAGTTATGTAAACCGTCCCTATCTGATCAGTGGACAATTTATATTACTGATGAAGATAGCGTAACTTTGAATGGTTACTTGCCATGAAAGTTACGTAAACTGTCCCTATCTGATCAGTGGACAACTTACATTACTGATGAAGATAGCGTAACTTTGAATGGTTACTTGCCATGAAAGTTATGTAAACCGTCCCTATCTGATCAGTGGACAATTTACATTACTGATGAAGATAGCGTAACTTTGAACGGTTACTTGCCATGAAAGTTACGTAAACCGTCCCTATCTGATCAGTGGACAATTTACATTACTGATGAAGATAGCGTAACTTTGAACGGTTATTTGCCATGAAAGTTATGTAAACCGTCCCTATCTGATCACTGGACAATTTACATTACTGATGAAGATAGCGTAAGTTTGAACGGTTACTTGCCATGAAAGTTACATAAACCGTCCCTATCTGATCAGTGGACAATTTATATTACTTCAAACATTCATTTACCATTTCTAACTTACATCACTCGTCCACAAAGCCATTGGTATAACTGGTATCGAGGGATTTTGTAGAGACACAACTGACCGGCTGATCCAGCTAGTGGGACAAAGTACAAGTAAAATGGGTTGACCAAACTAATTGAACACTTGTTTGCTACTTGTATACATAGTCCTACACCTGAGTTTTTTTAATATGCAAATTTGTTTCTTACATTTATTTCTAGTTTGACAACTCAAAATGAGACCATGAGAAGTGATTAAGAGGGATGCTCTCACCTGACATCACCCATTGTGTGGAAGATGCTGGTCTTGGCGACGACTTCCTCAGGTTAATCGTCCTCGAGCGGTGGTTCGTTGATCCATGTGTCAAGGTCAAGGCTACAGACACAAACGAACATTTCATGCATGCGTTCTTCAACTTTTGTTATGATTCATAAATTCACAAAGTCCAAAAAACATAGTTTTTCGTATCTGTTCAAACAAACAAACAAACCACGACACCACCTATATGTTGAGTAGGACTTAAGATTCTCAGCGATGCAACATGGCTTCCAAATCATACCAACAGCTGCTGGATTCAACCAACGTGACAGTTGCCACGACACGACCCGCCACGATGCCCGGTTCTGATATCAACAATAGGTGTATTAATATAAGTTCTATTTGTTTCCCCATCAAGATATGTGAAACCAAACCATTAAACACCCATATGTAATGTTATATTTTTTGGGGACTTCTATGACCATCTTTTATGAGATGAAAATGCATGAAATGTATTGCAGGGATATCCTTGAGAGAGAGAACATATATATTGCAGATATAAGGAAGAAGATCAATTGTCAATTTATTAGAAACTATTAAAACCAGTCACATTAAAACCATTACAGATCTCACTACATTTCAATTCTGTGGACTTCAAGGCTGCATTGGACACCATTTGGAGGGATGCATTGTGGAAGATGTTGAGATCTGTTGGGGTGTACCCCAAAATGACATCACTGATTGAGGCCATGTACGAGAATGTCGAATATGCTGTTACCATCAATGGTCAGTTGACAGATTGGTTCAAAGTTGAAATAGGAGGGAGGCTGTCTGCTCTCACCTATCCTGTTCAACTTGTTCCTTGAGTTTCCCATGGCTGACCTGATGAGCCAACCTAAGGAGTTCAAACTAAATACAGAATTCAGTTTCGACATCAGGTATGCTGACAACACTAATATCTACTATTTATGCAGAAGGAACAACGCAAGTCAGGTATTGATTGAATTAGGCCAAATTAATGACATGCAATTTTATTGACTATATATTGTTATAAATTGCATACAGATCCATTGTTACATACACATCCATTGTGACAATAACCACGGCAAGCATGCCGGCCCCTGACAGCTAAGCACTACTGTCTACTAAGTACAATTCACCATATGTGTGTGGGTCACACCACCAATATATACACCATTCACCACATGTGGGGGGGTCACTCCACCAATATATACACTATTCACCACATGTGTGGGGGTCACTCCACCAATATATACACTATTCACCACATGTGTGGGGGTCACTCCACCAATATATACACTATTCACCACATGTGTGGGGGTCACTCCACCAATATATACACTATTCACCACATGTGTGTGGGTCACACCACCAATATATACACCATTCACCACATGTGTGGGGGTCACTCCACCAATATATACACTATTCACCACATGTGTGGGGGTCACTCCACCAATATATACACTATTCACCACATGTGTGGGGGTCACTCCACCAATATATACACTATTCACCACATGTGTGGGGGTCACTCCACCAATATATACACTATTCACCAGACCTGGGGCGGAAGTACTCGGTACTCGTGTACTCGAGTACATTTTTGAAGTACTCGTACTCATAAAACTTATGGGTCATGTACTCGTACTCATACTCATTGTACTCAGATTTTACGAGTACATTACGAGTACATCTGAGAACTTTCTCAATATATACTGGGAACAATTAATTTGTTTGCAGTTATAAAATCAAACTTTCCTGAAATATTGAAATGCTCAACTATTTTTTTAAATACTTTGTTATTTCACATAGAATGCCACCTTGCCATCCCTACACATAGTACATCCTCATTCTCTGATAGCCATGAGTCCATGACTATGATACCCTAACATGGCAACAGGCAGCATCTTTCCCCAGTCAGAAACACCCTGTTAAGCAAACAATAATTGTAGGCTATCAGTTCAGGCCATAAAACAGTTTAATCAAGCCACCAGGATGTCCATAAAGAGCCAACTACTAGTAGCAGTTAACCCACCTGTTAGACAGGGAATGCATTTAATGTAGTCTGGAGACCATGCCACTTGGCACTGGCGGACAGTGCTAACTGCTAAGAACAAGAACTGCCAGTCTTCCTCTGTAGAAGTAAGGTGGCTCAAGTCAGACGTCACCCTACACTAATATAATCCGGTGCCAACTTAGTGTGACACCAGTGAAGCCATGTGGCATGATAGTCTAGGTCAGAGAGAACACACACTATGAGCAAATAATCAAGCATAAATAATGATATCTGAAGAACTCTGTCACTGTCAGTCTAAGCCATGTATAGATAGAGCTGCCTACCTGTTGCCATACACTACTAGGGCCATATATAGAGCTGCATCATTCATAACTGTTGAAATATTAGCTTTTGGCTCCGCCACTGTCAGAGCCTAAGCCATATCTCACTAAAAGATTTAACAAGATTTAACGAGAGTCCAACCCTTTTATCTACATATATCCAGCCCTTCTGAGGTATGTGTCGATTTTATTTCTAAACATATTCACACTACTAGCACCCACACAATCATTTCTATCAATATTTTCATAACCATTCAATATTTTAAACACTTCTATCTGATCTCCTCTCAATCTCCTGGTCTCTAGTGATGTTAAACCACATTCTTTTAGGCATTTTTCATAACTAAGATCCCTCAGTTTTGGTATCAGTTTAGTCGCTCTCCTCTGTACTCTTTCTAGCATATCTATGTCCTTCTTGCGGTATGGCCTCCACGCTTGTAAACAATATTCTAAATGAGGCCTAACTATTGTTTTGTACAGCGGTATTATTAGTTCTTTTTCTTTATATGCTATATTTCGCCTAATCAATCCAAGGATTTGATTTCCTTTTGAAGCTGCAATTCCACACAGCTCTGAAACCTTCTAAGCACTAATTGTCAGCCCTAAGTCTTTTTCTTTTACAGTAGTACTTAGTACAGTTCCCCCCATTGTATATTCTACATATTCGTTCCCATGTCCTGTGTGAAGGCATTTACATTTCCCAAAATTGAACAACATTTGCCACTTTTCAGACCATTTGATCAACATATCAAGATCATCTTGTAAATGCTGTCTATCTCCATCACTTTTATTCCTTCTAAACACTTTTGTGTCATCCGCAAATTTCAACACCTTGCTAGCTATATCATCGTCCAAATCGTTTATATATATTAAGAATAATTAGGTCCCAGTACTGATCCCTGTGGAACCCCACTCAAAACTGATTTCCAGTTTGAAGCCTCCCCATCAATAATTACCCGTTGTCTTCTGTCAATCAGCCATTTTTCTATCCAGTTAATTATACCATTTCCTATCCTTAATCTTTGATGTGGCACTTTGTCGAAAGCTTTTTGAAAATCTAAGTAGATTATATCTACTAGTGATCCCTCATCTACCCACTTAGTGATATCTTCCAAAAAACATAACATATTTGTTAAGCATGACCTCGCTTTTAGAAACCCATGTTGTGATGGGTTTATCAAGTTATGTTTAACAAGAAATTCCACCATGTGATCTTGAATTAATCTTTCTAATAATTTACAAATCACCGATGTTAAACTCACTGGTCTACAATTATTTGACTTGTTTCTCGAACCTTTTTTAAATAACGGTATAATGTTTGCTTCTTTCCATTCTAAAGGAACCACTCCCTCTTCTAATGACAAGTTGAAAACTGTTGCAAGCGGTATGCTAATTTGTTCTACAATTTCCAATAGTAGTTTGGGTGGAATACCATCCACTCCAGGTGATTTATTATCCTTCATAGCCCTAATTTTTTTAGCTACCTTTTCTGGGGTTACAATTAACTGTCTTAAATAGTCTGATTCTGCCCCCTTGAACTTAGCCTCTGGTACTGGCAGTGAACTAATGTCTTTTCTGGCAAACACTGAACTAAAATACTCATTCAGGTCTTCTGCCATTAAGAATCCTTCTGATATTATATTTCCAGCACTATCTTCTAGAAGACCGACCTTATCCTGAACTTTCTGTTTGCTTGGTTTAGTGCTTCTTTATAAATGTTGTAGTCTTCGTCATTTCCAGTACGTCTATATGACTTCCACATCATTTGTTTATACTTAATTTTTCTAATGGCTTCTTTCGATAAGTGTTTCTTTTTGGACCGTTTCCCGTGTTTTTTAAGGGAACAAATTTGATGATGATGCATTCAATTTCACTCTTTAAGATATTCCAGCATTCTGTTGCTGTCTTATTCTTCAGTGTGTTATTCCAGTCTATCTTTGCTAAATATTTCCTTATGTCCTTATATTTTCCTTTGTGGAAATTTCTCCTGTACTGCTTTTTACTATTCCTTTCTGATTTCACTTTGATGGTAAAATGTATCTGGTTGTGATCACTATTCCCCAGTGGCTCACATATCTTGACATTGTCAACTAATTCATTGTGTGAGGACAAAACTATGTCTAACACATTCTCTCCCCTGGTTGGTTCTAGCACATGTTGAGAAAGGAAACTATCTTGTACTAAAACTAAAAACTTGTGGTCCTTCACTCCCCATACTCTGTAGAGATTTCCATTTGATATGCCCATGGTTAAAATCCCCCATAATAACACAGTCCCGTTTGTTCACTTCCCTTATAGCGTTTTGTATTTTTTCATTCTCTTCTATGCTTATGTTTGGACTTCGATAAACTAATCCAACCATTAACGTTTAGTTTCCTGTAACTATGTTACACCAAACAGCTTCTTCGCAATCTGCTTCTCTGTCTAATTTTATTTCATAAGCCTGAATAGATTCTTTAATATATAAAATAACTCTAACCCTTTCTTCCTATTCTATCTTTTCTAAACATTACATATCCTTTCAGTCCCAATTCAGCATCTGATATATCGGTGGTGGTCCAGGATTCGGTTATACCTATTATATGAGGGTCAATATCTTCTACCATAATGTTTAGTTCATTTATTTTGTTTACTATACTCCTTGCATTTAAACAAACACATTTATATCCAGCTTCAGAACCGTTTTCCAGACTGTTCTTCGCGGAATTATTTGTGCTGTCTTTATCTATACTATAGAGGGTGTCTAATGACGTCAGCACTATGCGTGCACACAACCCCCAGCGGCCATATTGGAGTACAAGCGAACCGTTCGCAACCGCCCGCATTGTGTGTGTTCACCGAGCCGCTAAATTGTTTTCTTTGTCGTTGCACCGTGCAGTATGGCTTCAAAGACAGTTAAAGTTCCGTATGTTGACACATTAGATGTGTTGACAAAGCAGAGGTATTTAGATAAGTTACGAATCGTTGATAGCGTTGATCCGTATTCTTTGCCGAATTCGGCATGGTCTAAGACTAAGTCTAAGACTAAGAAGGAAGCATGCTTCCCAGCTGTATCATACCCAGGCATAGTGAACTACTTGATTTTTAACAAATCTTTCTACACCATGGAAGACATGAAGGCGTGGAAGAGCCTAGAGGCGTACAACCAGCTGACGTCAGGATGGATAAGCGTTGTGGCGGTTTTTGTGAAAAATGGCTACCACATTGTACGAGCGAAAGTAAGCTGATTTCAGTAAATTTAGACATCTAGTTTTGATAAGTAGGTAGTCCCCCTATTAATAATATTACAATAGCTTAATGAGAATGACTATAAAATTAATTGCAATAAAATATGTGCATGCAATTATACCTATGGCTATGCCCTTTTTCCTATGGGGCTATGCCTATGGCTATTGTGTAACTATAAATAGTAGGTCCCTATATTTATAAGCATAAAAGGCTGGATATATTTTTTATTAAGTACTGTTTTTATTATTGATTGCATCAAGGTTTCACAAAGTGTGCCACACCGACCCCTCTCAACCAGCACCAAGTGCGATCAAGGACATCTGCTACCCGGATCGACACTTGACCACACCAGCCATACGATGGGGCATCAAGCATGAAAACGTTGCGAAGGCTGCTTATCGCAAGACGATGACCGGGCATGCCAACTTCTCCATGCGGGACTCTGGATTAGTCATCCACAACCGATATCCAGAGATTGGGGCTTCTCCCGATGGAGTCGTCCGATGTGACTGCTGTGGGGTAGGCAGTCTCGAGGTGAAGTGCCCCTACCTCGTGCGTGACGAGGTCCTGAGTGAGGTAAAGGAAGGCGCCACATGTTTGGCAAAGAATGCAGATGGCACCCTACACTTACAAAAAGGACATGTCTACTACTACCAGGTACAGTGTCAGCTGTTTGTGTGTGGGCACAGCTATGGAGACTTTGTTGTGTGGACACAGAGGTCCTATCACTGTGAGCGCATCTACAAGGATAACATTCTCTGGGAAGAGATGGTACCAAAAGCCCGACACTTCTTCCGAGTAGGTGTGCTACCTGAACTGCTGGGAAAATGCCACACACGTCCACCCCTGGTTGGCTGTGCTGTGAACTCGGACACTGTGAACACTGGTGAGGCTGCACAAGCAGTGTGGTGTTACTGCCGAAAGGAGTGTGGCGAGATGGTGGCCTGTGACAGTGACAGCTGTCAGTATGAATGGTTTCACTACATGTGTGTGGGTGTGCTGTCGGAACCAAAGGGAAAGTGGTTTTGCCCTGAATGCCGAAAGAACAAACGCAAACAGAGAATGGAGAAACGCTGAATCATGAATGCCCAAGAAAAAAGGAAAAAACACAAAAAAATAGCATGTCTGACATGTCTGCAGTTTTTCATTTCACATGAAAATCCTAGCTGCACTGATGAGTCCTGGGGGGACGAAACATGTTACTAACTGACAGGTGCAATTACAATATATATATTCATATCAATCACAGTGACACCAATTACAGCATACCACTTTCATCACAAAAATAATTATTCCTTTTGGTGTCTATATTGATATAATCAGGTTCAACCTAAAATCCAGATATATAAAATATCAACCAAAAATAATGTAAATGTGTATTTATTTTTAGAGCATGTTTATTTACACATGTAATTTCAAACATTTATTGTTTTCCATTCAAAAGTTAATTATAATAAAATTTGTAAATGTTATTCTTACCAGAAGCTTTAGTCTTTACACAAAATTATAGCTACCTGGTGCTATACAGCAACTAATATTAAACAGACATGTTTCGTCCCCCCAGGACTCATCAGTGCAGCTAGGGTTTTCACGTGAAATGAAAAACCGCAGACATGTCAGACATGCTATTTTTTTGTATTTTTCTTTTTTCTTGGATATCATTCCACACATGCCATCTCCTACCATTGTGCAATCTCGCTAGTCAAATGGAACGATGGGCCCATTCAAGTTTGTAAGTGCACAGCAGACAGTGGCTATTTTGTCAATCATGGTGATTCCTTTTCCATCATTGACGAAGAGAAAGTCAATTGGCACTGTTTCTCCCAGAAAGGTGTACTTCTGACAAAGCAGGCCAATAACACGCTCAACATGGATTCGCAGATGAGCGAGTTTTCGTGATCGTTCAAGCTCGACTGCTGGCATCTGGCTCTTCCCCTTTGTGAAGGCAGGCATTTTGATGGTTGCCATCATCAGTCCCACACTGTCATTCACATCAAACCCTCTGTCGGCCATCACAACGTCACCTGGGAGGAGGTGGTCGAGGAAACCACAGTGTTCGGTGAGGTACTTGTCACTGACTCGGCCAGCCCAAGCTCTCGACAAGAAGGAAATGGTCCCTTGTGGCATAATTCCTATGAGGAACTTCACCGTATTGTGATGCTTGTAGGAAGACCAAGTCAGTGACCTTGCTTCCAAGTTTGATGGTGTTTCGATATACACCTCGAAACAGTCAATGATTACCACAACTTTTGACTCGAGATAACGCCGGAACTCCATCGGCATCGTCTTCCTCAACTCATCTCGTCCTGGCCATATAATTAGTGGCTGCATCATGGCGTACAGAACATCAAGTGTGTTCAAGAAAATTCTTGAGACGGTCGACTGTCTGATGTTGAACAGAAAACCCAACAGTTCATTCGACACATTCAGGCGGAGCTTCATCAATGTCATCAATAACTGCTGAAACTTGGTCAGGGATGATCTGTGTGTTTCGTGTAGACGCGGTGTCACAAAGTTGTACAGCTGCATGAGGATGTAGTGAGTTGGAAGGCCGGAAAGAAAATTCACTTTGTTGTCATTGCCGGCTAAGCTGCACTCAGTCAACTTTGCAGATGCCAACTCCAGCTTTAAGCTGCTGTTCTCTAGCGTCAGCCTCCTCATCTCTTCCTCCATTCCACGCACCACATCCCCACTCATATCAGTCTGACACTCTTTTGTATCATCGTCCGCTGCTGGTGGTACTACATCATGTGCCCGGTCTTCCACTAAGGAGGTCTGCATGGACAGTAGTGTGTTGGCCATGTCTAGGCGAGCTCTGTTAGCAGCACGATCAACTTTGCGCTCATATCGTGACAAACTGGTTGCTCCATCTGACGGCTTGAGCTTGTCGTGGCCAAGGTTTATGGTGGGTGCCCAGTCACAGTTTGTTTTGTCATACAAACTGGCAGGCTTGCCTACAAAACAATATATAAAACACATTAAAACATGCACTGAGAATATTTAATAAATATGTAATGTGTATTGAAATTGTCTTATGGCTTAAAACCCACTGTAGCATTGATACACAATACAAATTGTGACTAATACATCCATAAAACTGTCAGCAGGTATTTTACTGTATAAAATGTTAGTGTTCCTCAGTCAATGTTATATTTTTTATTATATTGTATTAATAAAGAAGTGTATAATTCTATGTTTATAAATTTGCTAGTCAATCAATTACATAGGCTATGGTTGCTATGGAATTTATGGCAAAACACAGCCAATAGCATAGCCATAGGTGATAGGCAAAGCCAAGGGCATGGCCGACACAGACACAGTCACAGGCTGTTATTGTTAGATAGACAGGCTGTTAGTTACATAAACCTGACTTCATTTTATGTATGTAACATTTAATAATTTACACGGCCTTAACATTAATCTTACTTACCAGTCACAAAGTGCAACGAGCATACACGAGTGTATGGGTAGTTGGACGGCTTAATGTCTGACCGGCCTATGTTGGAAAGCCAGACACGCTGTCGTTCCTCCGAAAGTTGTCGAGTTTGTTCCCCCTGCGTATGGCGAATTGTGGGCAGTCTGAAGTACGACAAATGACTGTCTCTGTCAGCTCGTTTGCCGCAAGCAAATACTCCACAAAAGTTTACCATCCTTCGCGAATAACGGTGTAACGATGAAAAGAAAAGATTTACTGCATCAGTAAACATTCACAATGCGGGTGCGCGCGGGGCGGTCTGTACTCCAGCGCTTGTACTCCAAGATGGCAGACCGCAAAAATGGTGACGTCACACGCACAGCCTCTATAGCTATGCCTCCAGTTTCAGGCTTCTCTGCGAGTCCCCCCTGCGAATCTAGTTTAAAGCATTCAACTTTCAAGCAACAACTGGGCTATAGTACGAAAATAACATGCAACATAGTCTACTAGATTACAGTTTATTGTATTGTGAAGATGTGACTGCATTGTCATCGAATAAGTGATGTAAAATGCACAATAACACCAATAGACATCGTGTAAACTCACCGGTACGTAATTACTACGACATCCCATCGGATAGTTGTGGTACTACAGTTAATAATTAATCCAAAAGGTGGCAACACTGGTACCATCGTTAACATAATATTTTAATTAACACTGTATGTATTCGTTTCGTTTTTTATATATATATATATATATATATATTGTATATGTATATATATATATATATATATATATATATACACTGTATATATATATATATATATGATATATGTATTCACATGATAGGGGAAACATAATGAAACTGCTGGAGATTCTCTGGAAACCCCACTGCATTTATTATGAATGTTTGTATGCAACTGCCTGTGTGACTAATTATATAATGCAGACGAAGCTTCTATAGCGATCGACTTCATTCTGACCATGCCCGGATGTATCACATGCAGTTCTCGTAGTATCTGTTTTCTGAACACTGCTGGAATGACTACTCTCCTCCCCATATTTTTGATTAAAATAAGTGGGGTGGAGAGCTGCCTCCTCATCAGCTTCAGGATCCTCTCGGTCTGGGCGTCTTGCTTGTGTTGTTGTTCCCGGCTTGTCACAGCCCCCGACGCAGTCTGCAACAGAGAGAACAAATGCCCATGACACTAGGGATTGTTTCACTACGGTAAAGAGCTCATCTGGGAAATCCATCACTAAACAGAATCCCTGTTCCATTTAAGAAGCTTTTCAAAATGCTCGGTATCGAGGTCAACCTTAACGATCCTGTTAACGCAGTATTCCAAAAACTTCTGTCACGGAGACATTTGAAAGTACCATTAAACAGTTTTTTTTAAAAGAAAGAAACATTCCCTCTGCCGTTTTAATCTTAAGTGCCAGTATTAAATAAACTGTTTACAACAAAACATGTACACACGCACGAACAGGCTTACATAGGCACGCACAGGCATGCATCACGCAGACGTACACGCGCAGAAACGCGGACACGCTCACGTACGCGCACATATGCACGCACTCGCGCGAACACGCACGCACACACACACATACACACACACAACCGTTTTGTTGTATAATTAAGTACGTTTGAATATCTGTAGTGTAATGTTATATATTTTCTTGATTATTTTTATTGATAGTATGTTAAACAAAATAGTTACATCGCGTCATGAACTCGGATATACAACATACAGAATTTCGTTAGCGCGACTTACCAATAATTAAATGTCTTTGAAATTCGGAGACAACCGTTCATATCCTTAGAGTGTGCAGTCTGTACATTCCTCGTGTGGTATGTTTGGCTCGGAACAATTGCGTAATAGCCATGCCATTTTTAAAATGTTTGAAATGGGCTAAGTACCATTAATTAATGGTTGACGGAATTAAATCCATGCATAATCCACGAATTAATACTGGGAAGAATGATGAAGGTTGTTCTCTTTGATACCAAACAGCGTTGCATGTGCGCACGACACGTGAATCGTTTGCCCAGGTGTGTTACCGATTCTTCGTGAATAGCTCGTTTGACGGCTTGTATCGGTAAACAAAGCCATTTGTTACGGAGAAGGGGGTTACGGCTGTTGTAATTTATGGATATACATAATTATTTGTAATGTTCCAAATGCTACAGTGTCGTTTTCCTGCAGTACGTGCATAGTTGCCTATATAATAATACACCAACTGAACCCATGCCCCATAGGATATGCGATCACTTCCCATATATAAGAGTTAGTAATAATTAAGCGAAACATTTCTCATAAAGTTGATATGTGATCATCTTTTCCACTTATTTGACAACGTAAGTGCTAAAATTTAGCGTATTCCTAATAACAGCACTGTATCTACGGGGTATTTCAGAACACCACCCGATTTTTGACTCGCTAAAAATGTGCGTCCAAACCGGGCCCCCTGCACATCCACTTGTATATTGTTTAGCCGTCATCACACATTTCGCAAAAAAACTTTGTGAACACTCGGATCGTAGCAAGTCATGGTGTGCCCACGCCGCGCATTAGTCACATTTCATCCAGGCTTCCCCTTCCTTATTGTCCAAACACAATTGGTACATTATTGTTTTTGCACCCAGTTGTATCGCTTGTTTTCGAAGCTATGAGACATCGCAGTGGCACGGCGAACGATCCCTTCCTTCCCCGTGTAGTTCCACTCGTAGTTTTTTTGTTAGATCTTGTTCTCAATCGAAGTTGACGCTTGTATGAACCGAACATGGTGTGACATGTTTTTCTCTGTTACACGACTTTCGCTTTGTTGATTGATCTCCTTTCAGTATAGGTGATACACTCTCTACGAGGTTTATTATCATGGTTTAGTGATACAGCTGTACATGCAACTTAACAATATACTTATACATTACACTACTTGATAATATAAGACGTATATATAAAGCTCATATTTACGGAATATACAAGTAAATGATTAATATTTTTGTTTTGCTTACGAATTGTATTGTTATTTTTACTATTGTATAACTAGGTAATATGTAATAGTAGGCATCCTGCAGTCTCGTAAGACTGGATCTGTGCCCTGGTGTCGAAGACCAGTTGTTGGCTGGGCAGTATCTGTTGTGGCTGTAGAGGCAAATTCTTGAGTGGCAGTCTTTATTGCATATGCTGCACTTGAAGGTGCTCTCGGCTCTGTTCTCAGCGTGGGTGTTTTTTCTGCGGTTGCGTTTTTCTTCTGCTAGCCTGCGGAGAGTATCCTCTCCTCTTTTGAGACCCCTGTGTAGTTTCTGTCTCCACGTGGATCGGTCTCCAGCAAGATCCTCCCAGTTGTCAACATCTATGTCTAGTGCCTTCAAGTCTCGCTAACATACGTCCTTGAAGCGCAGATGGGGACGTCCTGCAACTCTCTTTCCAGAGGCCAGCTCTCCGTAGAGGATGTCTTTTGGAAGTCTCCCATCTTCCATCCGATGCACATGGCCGAGCCAGCGGAGGCGGCGTTGCCTGAGCATGGTCACCAGGCACACAGACTTGGCACGTGAGAGGACCTGTGTATTGGGGACTCGGTCCTTCCAGAAGATCCCGAGGATGCGCCGCAGGCAACGCAAGTGAAATGAGTTCAGTCGATTCTCCTGAGTGGAGTACAGCGTCCATGACTCACTACCGTACAGAAGTATACTCAGCACGCAGGCGTTGTACACTGTCACCTTTGTGTGCTCTGTCAGCATTTTGTTATTCCACACTCTCTTTGTAAGCCGGGCAAGTGTTGAGGCCGCTCGCCCAATCCTTCAGCTAGTTTCTGCTTTTAAGGATAGGTTGTCAGCAACGGTGGACCCGAGGTAGGTGAAGAGGTGGACGACCTCTAGCTCATAATTGTTTATCGTGATGGCTGGGGGAATGATCACATCCTGCCCCATGATGTTAGTCTTTCTCCAGCTGACTGTCAGTCCGAAATCCATGAATGCATTTGCAAAGCGGTTCACGAGGTTTTGTAGCTCGTCCTCAGTATGCATCATCCACAAACAGAACGTATCTGACGAGGGCCAGGCGCACCTTGGTCTTCGCTTTTAGGTGAGACAAGTTGAATAGTTTTCCGTCAGATCTCGTGTGCATGTACACTCCCTCTGTCGAAGATCCAAAGGCATGCTTCAACATAAGGGCAAAGAATATCCCAAAAACGGCTGGGGCGAGGACGCATCCTTGTTTGACGCCACTAGTAACGTTAAAAGTCTCAGAAGTAGAACTCATATCATCGTGGAATGACCTGACTACGCTGCAGAGCTTTGGGGGGCATCCTATCTTCGGTCGGATCTTGAACAGACCATCCCTGCTCACAAGGTCGAAGGCTTTGGTAAGATCGATGAAGGCAATGTACAGCGGCCTCTTCTGTTCCCTGCATTTATCCTGTAACTGTCGAAGCAAAACGATCATGTCACTAGTTGGTCTATTTGCTCTGAAGCCACACTGGGATTCGGGGTAGAATCTGTCAGCGAGTATGTATAGTCTATTCAGGATGACACGAGCAAACAACTTGCCAACTACGCCCAGGAGTGAGATGCCTCTGTAATTGATACAATCACTCATGTCTCCTTTGTTCTTTTATAGCGTGACGACGTTGGCAACCCTCATGTCTTGCTTCATGGCGACTTCACTCCAGCACTGACAAAGAAGTACGTGTAGGGGTTTGAGTAGAGTGCTCTTGCCGCACTTGATGATTTCAGGTGGAATTCCATCGCCTCCAGGTGCTTTTCCACTGAAGAGGTTGTCAATAGCCTTGCTGAGAACGTCGATGGTTGGTTCCTCGTCCAGCTCTTGTAGAATGGGCGGACATCCTAAGCCATCCATGGCTGAGCTGGTGACAGCATTCTCTCTGGAGTATAGTTCTGAGTAGTACTCTACCCACCTCTCCATTAGCTTTTTCCTGTCATGGATGGGCTCGCCTGTGGAGGACCTCAAGGGAGCTGTCTTCCTCTGAGTAGGGCCTATGGCTTTCTTGATGCCGTCATACATGTTACCTGTATCAACTGACCTCTGGGTGTCCTTGCATATCTGGTGCCAGCATTCGTTCGCACAGCGCCTAGCAGTGTGCTGGACTTTGCTTCTGGCTGTTCGGAGTACCTGGAGGGTTGCTTGGCCTCGATAACTGGAGACATCACACTGCAGTTAACCTCGAACCAATAATTTGTCTTCCTTGACTTCTTCTTTCCAAAGACTGTGATGGCAGCATTTTGTACCATGTCTGAGTGGCAGTGTCAAGTGGTAGACTGTTGTTCAGTGCATCCTCCAGTACCTCTCTAAACAGTGCTATCCTTTCGGGATGTATTGTCTTGCTCACACAATGCGAGGTTTCCTTCACGTTTAGAGCGATGTGCCTTCTTCGGCTGCAAGTAATCCTGCAGCACACCAAGGAGTGGTCTGTGTCGCAATCAGCGCTGTGGTAGGATCGGGTGATGAGAACATTCTGGAGGCAAGAGCGTCTAGTGATAATCAAGTCCAGCTGATGCCAGTGCTTTGATCGGGGGTGTCTCCATGATGTCTTGTGTTGGGGCTTCGTCTGAAAGAAGGAGTTGGTGATGCAGAGGTGAGGTTCGAAATTTTGAACGTCGCCATATAAAATAGTCAACAGCACCACCAACCTGACCCCCCCCCTCTTCTGATGCCATCAGTCAAGAGCTGATACAGCGGAGAAGCTGAAATTACGGTGGTGCGGTGGCGAAAACTTTTCAACAGCACCCCGTCCCCGTCTTCCGATGTCATGATCCGACAGCGGATCGAGCGGAGTGGTGATGAAGCTCCGCTCCCCCAATATTAATTTCGTTCCCGCGCCAGTGCATATTATTACTGTATTAATTTATTAAGATACACTAAAATTGAATTACCTGCACAGCATTGTCACGATCTTAACAACCATAATTCCGATAGTAGTTTATCCTGCCATAATAGATCTATAAATGCTTGATTTGTTGGCATGAACACATATTATACAACACTACACATCAACATTGAACACACATACAACACTTCACATCAACATTGAACACACATTATACAACACTACACATCAACATTGAACACACTTTATATAACACTACACATCAACATTGAATACACATTATGCAACAGAACAACACTTCACATCAACATTGAACACACATTATACAACACTACACATCAACATTGAACACACTTTATATAACACTACACATCAACACTGAACACACTTTATACAACATTACACATCAACATTGAATACACATTATACAACACTTCACATCAACATTGAACACACATTATACAACACTTCACATCAACCTTGAACACACATTATACAACACTACACATCAACATTGAACACACTTTATATAACACTACACATCAACATTGAATACACATTATGCAACAGAACAACACTTCACATCAACATTGAACACACATTATACAACACTACACATCAACATTGAACACACTTTATATAACACTACACATCAACACTGAACACACTTTATACAACACTACACATCAACATTGAATACACATTATACAACACTTCACATCAACATTGAACACACATTATACAACACTTCACATCAACATTGAACACACATTATACAACACTACACATCAACATTGAACACACATTATACAACACTACACATCAACATTGAACACACATGCAACACTTCACATCAACATTGAACACACATTATACAACACTTCACATCAACATTGAACACACATTATACAACACTTCACATCAACATTGAATACACATTATGCAACAGAACAACACTTCACATCAACACTGAAGACACATTATACAACATTTCACATCAACATTGATCACACATTATACAACACTTCACATCAACATTGAATACACTTTATACAACATTACACATCAACATTGAACACACATTATTCAACTTTGCTGTTTCTGTCACAAACAAAACATTTTGCAAGCTTGATTTACCTTGTTGCTAGGCAACAGGACATATAATAGACAGATTAATTAAGACCCTTTCCTTTCTTCAGGTGGTACTGATCACAAACCATCCGAGAACCTGCCCGTGAAAGGTGATACGCTGGTCGAGCAGATCGCAAGTTTTGAGAGCGACGTCTTCAAGCCATTTGGCTTCACTGTTGAACACTTCACCAAGCTGCCTTACCTGTGTGAAGGTGACCTCGAACTCTTTCTACATCCTCGAGGATATTGTCTTTATGCTCAAACCAGACTCAACTGTAGCAGAGCCAGCAGAAACCTTAGCCATGGTGTAATTTGTATTGCCATGGGGGCAAGTGCACCAGGGCATGAACAGTTTGTTTTGAAGAGAGATTAGCAAAAACAAGAATATCTCATCAGTGAGACTGATGGTCTTTGCCCACTGACAGTTTGCCCATCGTATCACCATGTAGACCAGTGGTTCTCAACCCCTTTACTAATATGGGTCACATGTGTGGCCACGAATGTGTTGTGTGGGCCACACCCACAAATGGTAATATTTTGTAAATTGTTAGATAAATAATTGTTACATCAGTGTTAAATATATTGCATAATTCATAGGCAGGCATGTTTTCTTGCAGGAAGTGATAAATAGACATCTCTATGCAACTTGGCCAAGTGTAGTGTAATAGTTGGTTGAGAACCACTAATGTAGACTACATGATGATGCAACGCAGCTATGTACATGGCAGTCACCTGGTCCATGTGCCGTTGTATTCCACCAAGTGTTCATATCATTCCACAATGATGCAAAGCATCAAGACTTGTATCGTAACTATCTGGGAAGCATACAAAGCACATGTAACAAATGAATATATTGTGTTTAGTGTAAGTTGTTGGGAAATTTAATTTATAGACGTCATATACAAAGGTAGTGTGCTTATAAGATAAAGAACACCACAGCCGTATACAAGTATTGTTCTGTAACAAATGCAGTTCAAATCATATTGAATGTTATGTTATTAGAAGCTACTAAGCTCATTTTATTGTAATTTGACTTGGGGATTTGTTGTACATAGCAGCAAAAAATGTAATGAATGCTACACCAGAGGTTTTTACATACATCGTTGGTTGAGGAATTGTTCTGTGTACATATTTGTAGCCACACTTGTGATTATACATTACATTTTACAATTGAAAATGTTCAGTGGAATTTGTTGAATAATACTACATGGGGTAATTTGTGACATATCAAAGGTGGCAGAAGACTGCCATTATGTTTCTGAGCCACTGAAGAGCAAAAGGGACTGTGAGAAAAGGCAGAAATGAAGATAAATGGGTCAGGCCTGTTGAAATGTGCAAGCAAAACAGAATGTCTACCAAGTGCCATGGTCAGAATCAGTGTTCAAAAGTACTGCCAGGAAAAAGGCCCAAGACACCAGTTACAAGTATTCATGCAAATATCAAAATTTCTGCTAACAAAACTGTTTAAACTTTGTTTGTGTACCACCTGCTTTTGAGTGGGAACACCAACTTTATAGAGTGGAAGGTCCTATTGACCACTAACTATCAGACCTTTAACACATGTAAGAACTATTAAAATCAAGACTGCTAATCTTCTCTCACATTGTCTAACATGGATGTGCTAATATTCTGTTACTGTGTAATGACTAGCAAGAACGTTGCCTAATGCGTGTTCCTACCAGTCTGTCATCAGTAACATAATTGGTAATGTGTCACTGATACAAATATGTTGTGTATTTTAACTGATTCAATAGTTTTAATAAACACAAATTATTTACTTAAAATGTTTTATTGTATTAAATTTCCACAGGAACAGCATTGGGAAAATAACACGTGTTAGTTTGTGGGCGCCAATTATCAGCAATAACATCCGAGAGATCGTTGCCTAGATTACTAATGTCGTCGAGTCACTTGAAGTGGCTTGTCACTGATCACTGAGTCTCCTCATATTTGTGCAACAAACAGCAACATTCAGACAGGACGCTAAGTCCAACGTGGATCTCTGCAACAGAAAATGTGACATTCAGCCAGAACACTACAACGTGGATGCCACCAAGGCGATGTCAATCCTACATACATACAGACTACCATTACAATATTTCTATGATCATAAGAAAACAAGTGAACACTACAGAACAAAATATTCCACAGGTGCATTGATATATTTCAGTTTTACTAATTTCCTTATTTTTAACGATAAAACAGTCGAACAATTTTCTCTGAATCTCATGCAACTGACTTCGCTTGAGCCTCTCCAGCGCCATCTGGTTGTTGGCACAAGCCGGGCCAATGTCTATCTTCATCTGTCGTATCACATCCAGCAAATGAGCAAACTTCTTTGTGTGCGTTATCATCACCACTGCCCCAGCTTGTTATCACCACTGCCCCAGCTGAAAGCAGATGACAACCTCTTGCAGTGCTGGCATTACATAGAACCTGTCCAATATACATTATTACAAGTAGATCTTATTTCCAATTTAAGCTGTGAAGTATACACATACTTGTATTTTGATAATATTGAATGCACATTGAGATATAGCAGATCAGTCCAGTTGGCACTGAATACAGACCAAAGTAACTGTGTGTCCAAGTTCACATAATGTTCACAATCTACATAATGTTCATAATCTTCAGTAGTATTAGGCAATTGATGACATTTTAAATTGTGATTAATAATTATTAATAATAAATGAGTTCTCTCTATGGCAATTCAAAGCGCAATTATCAAAATGGTAGGTACCAGTTTTCTTCCTGTCTTGCTGGTTATCCAGACCACACATTGTGTTCTTTGTCTCCACGGGGGATGGCTTGATGGTTTGCACTAATCCGGCCGATGACTCCCAACTACCTCCCTTACAGCTCTTCCCTGTCGACTGCACCTTCTCCTTGCTCCCGTTTTTCCCAACCATCTGTTGTGGGGACTGTGTCGTCGGTTCCAATGTGCTGCCATGGAGTTTTGATAACGTTTTATAGCGGTTGATGTTCATCTTCTTCGGAGACTTCCTGCCTGCTTTGGTGTGCGCCGCCTGGCTGGTTTGCGGCGCAGGCGGTGTCCACAGTGGCGCATATACCTTGTGTACATCGGGTGTCTTATTGGCTGACTTATCATCCAAGCTGTGCGGTATCTTATCCTGGTGTGCTGCCACTTGACTAAAGGGTTTCCCTGGCGGAGTCTGCTGGGGTGCATTATCCCTCATTGACTGCTCCGAGTTGAACATCACTGCCAGGCTTTTGTCGCATCCAAACCCACAATCAGCCTCATGCTCCAAAACTCTTGAACACTTTGGTGCCAGGTTGATGAGTTCATTATAGAAATCAGACAACGGCTCGCCGCCAGCACTAGTGACATCGTCTTGCTTCCAGTTGTCACCTGTCGGGTTCTGGACATCACTACCACTGACACACAGGTTCTCTACACTGACAGCGTCAATGTTTAGATCAGTGTCTGTTGATGCGTCATCGTCACCATGAGACTCGAGGAGAGAATTGTCTGACTCGTTGCTGTGACGCGGGGACTCGGCTGAGAGGACACCATCTGTCAACATCCCTGCGGCACACAAGTAACACACATACACAGAGATTATATTACGTAAATCAAAAACTTCCAAATGTAGAACAAATTCACCTTAACCCATTTCATTCTGACTAACTCTGTAGTAGGGCCGCAACAAAGCTTTCTAAATTTCAGAAGAAAATGCAATTCTCTTCCAGATTGGGGCCAAGAGAAAATCACATATCGGGTATAGTTAACTTTTTTATTTTCTGTTAGAGCAGATTAACTGCCAAGTGGGTTTTCCCATATGCACATTAATTTACATACCGCAGAATGTAGAGTGTTTGCTTACTGAAATTTTCAAACTGTTGTAGAGCAGCAAATTCCCTTTCCAAATTTAAGAAAAAGTGTAAATTCTCTTCCAGATTGGCCTGCGGTCAAAAGAAAATCAAATATCGAGTATAGTATACTTTTTCATCCTATCTGCTGTAAAGCAAATTAACTGCAAACTGATTGTTTCCATTTGCCCAGAATGTAGCATGAGCTTGCTTATTAAAAATTTCAATGTTGGGAGAAAGCCAGATTATGCAACCAAGCTGATTTTCCTTCACCAATTGTACCACTTCACCTAAATTCAAAACAAATCTAACAGATTCATCAAGTGCTACAGGTATCTTACCTCTATTCCTGCACAATTTGTATTGTTTGGCTGAACATTTTTCATCAGTGCAGCACTGGACAATCTTCTTGATAAATTGTGGACTGACACCAAACTGTCGCCGTCCGATCGAGTACACCTTGCGAAGCTGAAGGCAGAAAGGACACAACATTCATGTCCAACTTTGCAAAGTTGTTTTAGCTTCACTGACTAATTACTGTTGTTCATTAATTTGGCTGTCTTTTTAATTTTCTGGCACAACAAATTCTGCAATGCTTTCTCATTTTTGTCTGTACAAAACCTTATTTTTAGTCACACATGTACATTAAATAACTCTAAAATAGAAACAATATTTTAGCTTTTTAACACGTTACTAATTTTAACAAAATCTACAACTTACAGGTTTAATTGCTGCTTTCTAATGGTAGGTACATTACCAAAAAATCCAAATTGATATATAATCATTTAAACACTTCTATGTGATAGTGTATGCTATGTAGTTTACAACCTTTTTTGAAATATCTCTAATATTAACATCCACTTTTTAGTGTCTGAAAAAAGGGTCATTGTGTCTATAGGATTCATGTCCATTTCTTGTGATCTGGAGCTTGTGCAGACTGTGCTGCCACCATGTGGCACTGAATATAGGCAAAACATGACATGATCTGTTCTAATGAAGATATTGAAGTAAAGTAAAATGTTGACCTTGTACTGTGACCTTGTACTGTGACCTAGTTATTTGACCTTTAATGACCGTTGACCTATATATGTTGACAAGTGACCTAATTAAATGATTATGTGTGACACATGGGCTTGGTATGTTTATAAAGTGTTGGAATGGAACATTTATGTACACATTGACTATAAAGTAGCGTATTAAAGCATGAACCAATAGTGAGGTAACTTGTTTAAAAAAAATGACCTTTGACCTAATTGCAAGTATGAATGTGCAATTTATTTTAAACTAATAATTCTAGTGTGTTGTGATAGCAAATTAAAAGTAACTAAATGTTTAATCTTGACCATAATAGCATGACCTTGATACGACCTAGATAATTGACCTTGAATGAGCACAGATTTAATTATGTTGACAAATTACTTACTTAAATTATTTAGTGTAACACATGGACTTAGTAACTTTATAAATCATTGTAATTGATCACATATACATATTGACCATAATTTTGGGGATAAAATGGCATATTAAAGGTCCTCAACCAATTCGTTTGCCCATCGCCAATCCGGTTCTTTTAGGTCCAGATGTGTAATGTGTGAATAGTTTAAGTAGTGTGCACAGTCGGTTTAATAAAAAATGCATACTTGTTTTTTAATCGTCAAAAAACAAGATTTGTCGTTACACCAGGTATAGCTGGCGAAAGCCAATTGCGCTGTCGACCTCCTGCGCCATTTCGGTCACGTGCTTTACGCGAGATCGGCATCCCACGCATTCGAAAACAATAACAACATACACGTGCTTTGGTGTATCAAGATGAAGATTCCAAAGTGGTTGTACGAAGGTACGTATACTACACTATCGCAGTTAGCAACAAGAACGCGTAGCCACGTATTAATTCAACGAGAATTGCAACTTGCGAATGTCAACACTCGACTCGAGGCAATCTAACTCTAAGACTTAGTCTAAGACTGTCTAACTTCTAAGCCAGTCACCAGGTCCATGACCATATTATCAGCCAGAGGCTGTGTCAACGAGCATAATATTTGATATGCATTGTAATTTGTATTTGGTTACGTAGGATCTTGGTAATAAACTATGTTATTGCAACAATAAATGTAGAGAATAGATGACTTGAGGCTGCGAAATGACAAATAACATTGGTTTGGCAATAGGCCCCTGTTGATCATGCAAATAACTTAGTCAGGGAGCATCCGTAATTTCGTGCAACAGAACGTCAAACATGGGAGTATTATATTGGTGATCATAATTATTAAAACAGTGTTTTGTGACACATATTTTGATACTATTACTGCAGAATGTTGTTGATTTGCATTGTAGTTTATGCAAAATAATTGAGATTTGTTATATTGACGACCATGATGGTGATGATGATTTTATTAAATATAAAAATGTAAACGTGTAAATACATAAAATATAAATACAGTTAAAGTACACCATATATAAGGATTAAACAAGATAATGCTCGCACTTGTTTCCGTTGTGGTCCTTGGTGCCTGGCTATAGTTTATGTAATTGGTATCCTGTGATACCTTTCAACTGACATATGCCAGCTATTCTTGTGTATTTACCAATATGTGTATATATTCTCACCACAGCAATATATGAATGCATAATACGTAACTTGAATTATGATGTCGCTAGAGGCCACACTGCAACCCAAGAATGGGAATGAGAGGAGGCAGAAGAGGAGCTAAGGCGGTCACCTGGGTCAAGCAGACACAGGGTGGATACATAGTCTGTGGGAGGCCCACATTTGATCAATCCAGGTAATTTCAAATTTATAACAATCAACCACATATAAGTTATAAAAAAATGTTAATGTGCACATTTACATATATATTTGTTTTCATACACATTTTAATAATAACATCTTGGACGTGGAAAACTAAGTTGACTTCTGCACTTATATTATACCCACAGACATATTAATACACCTTTAAAAGTATTTAGCATAAGGCAATGACTCAGAAATAAGTTTATAAAATAAATTTTTCATTTTTTAAGAAGGTAAACATACATGTTATTAACCTTTGAATACTTGGCGAGTACTGTTAGCATCACAATAACACCTCATTTTGTAATTTCCAACATTCACCTTGACCATTCAACTTCAGGCAGAACCTTAAAATGTCAAACATGAATATGTGTAGTAGTTACACATGGCAGACACTGACATGAAAACAAAACAAAAAATATAAATGCTCTTTACTGATGCTTTACTGATTAGCTTAGGTCACAACACTGGGGAATCAACATTATTTTACATTTACTGATTATGAGAATGAACATTCCATAATTATTTATTACCAACACTACAATAATACCTGTTTTTGTTTACTGAATATATGCTTTTCTTTACAGGAGATTGGACTAGTGTGCTTAGTATCACTAGTTCTCCAAGTTAATATGGCATACTGGGCAGCTGTATTTGTCCAGGATCTCGGACAAGATTCTACAGCCATGCAGCATGCTGCATATTAATGGTTTGTCATGTGAATGTCCACCGACTGATCCCAATTGTGTCGTGTGTTGCATCCGTGACAGATTCCCCAGTGCCGATGGGGTGTACACTGGCTTCCAGGTCAGTCAGTTAGCTTAACTGACTAAAAACCAATGTAGAATGCAGGTTCCTCGAATATGGTGACGCCTGACTAGCTCGTGAGACAGGTTCAGTGTCGAGCATTCTTCGGTGAACTACATCGGTTTTGATATCGATGACATCACTGTATGTGTTCGCTGTCTTCGATGGTACTGCATACCAGCCTCCTGACATTTTGCTGTACATCCGCATCTACCTATACCGGAGACAAAGTGACAATTAACATGGCTCTGACATGTATTATATTTTATATGTGATGACACATTTATCAAAAGTCAATAATACACGGTATTTGTATTTAATTGAACTTTAACTTTTAGCAGTGTCTATGACAAAATACATCAATTATCCAGCATTGTTGCAGTGGTAGGGTTTCATTGTCTTTGTATTGCTGATAGTCAGTGGCAGCCAGCTGAGTTCTTGCAACGTACACCAGGTACTTGTTATGTACAACAACACAAGTTTGTGATGAAGTAATGATATTGAAAGCCTTTTCACATTTTGCAACAACAATCTGTTGATACACTGACAGCAGCATTTTACTTGTTTAAGTTCTCTATGTATCATGAGGACTGTTATACTTTTCATGCCACGTTTCATATTTCTAAATTATTCTTTTTTATCACTGGTTTATATTTTCACAAATAATTTACATTACATTTTCACTTCGCATGATGATTATACACCTGTACTGATATGGTGTAGTATCGAGTCCTCGGGATTGCTCAAAGCGCTTTAAACTTTAATCCCTGGCAAACCTGTTAATTCGAACACCATCTCGACTTATGTGGGAAGCATTCAGCCACACTGCAATTAATTAAAAAAATATTGCGGTCTGTAGCCGGTACTCTTCATACAACTGAGTAAACCTGAGTAATGTAGCATGTAATGATAGTACATGTAATTCTCAGTCACATGGCGATGACCCTGACTAGTCTAGTCACTATTATTTGCGAGTTGTAAACATA
Organism: Paraescarpia echinospica; assembly: GCA_020002185.1. Classification (NCBI taxonomy): domain Eukaryota; kingdom Metazoa; phylum Annelida; class Polychaeta; order Sabellida; family Siboglinidae; genus Paraescarpia; species Paraescarpia echinospica. The sequence continues at coordinate 84,233 of JAHLWY010000424.1, forward strand.
CATATCAAGCATTGCATAAACTACACAATTTTCTAATTATTTATGTTTTTTTAACAAAGAACCATAAATTATGATTCTTTGTTAAAAAACAATTATGATTCATAATAGTTCATTTGTTCAACTAATTTGTCCTCATTGGTTTACATTTTATGGGCATGCGATATTAAAAATTGTTGTTAATACACATAATTGTTTAGTCACTAATGTTGTGAGTTGTAAACATATAAGGCATGTATAAACTACAACTAGCATTTGACATCACGTGTACTAGTGTTGTTTTTTGTAACAAAGAATCTTGATAAAAGTATCTGTTTTTTATATATACCTGACATTTTTTCAACCTCTTCCTAATTTGTGTTTCTATTGTTGTTTTGCATTTAATGTGCATGTGATATTAAAAAGTATTACATTATACACATCAAGTGCAGTGATTGTACCTGTAGTTGTATTGTACTTTTCATTATTTTGTAGTCAATCTCATCAAATAGTTTCAATAAAATGTTTTTATTTTACATTGTCTTTACTTCAATTCACATGCATTTCTAACAACAATATGCAATTTAACGAGGACACACATTACTGCAAAATCCTCATGCAGACAAACAAAACTATCACATACGGGGGTGGATCCAGAAATCGAGTATAGGAGGCACAAAAACCTCCACTGGCGGCCAAACCAAATGGTGGTCTAAATTTTGTCGCTACCACGCTGCCATAACATCACCTGCTCCACTGGAATGGTGATATTGGAAGACGCCATAACTTCTGCTTATTATTATCACCAGTCGCGTGGGCCCATTATAAAAGATTTGCAGACACGCCAAATTATTATGGTCTAGGGGGGCACCTGTCCCCAGGCCCGCCTGGATCCGCCTATGACATACTTGTTTATTGCTTGTATTTATAATTTTGATAACAGGTTTGGTGACAGAGTAACCACATTTGATAACACTCGTTTACCTGAAGGTGAAGAGCTTTGAAGCATACATCTGCATTGTGGTGTTGAGGCACCTCAAGTTCTGAAAATATAGTACATGTATTAATAATCAGCACTGATTGTTTCTAACAATAATCATTTTAATGTACTTGCAAAAGTTGCAATGCAATGACTGACCA